>CAWUDS030003822.1:0-30755 GCA_963859935.3 Lathyrus sativus | reverse complement strand
TTGCTGATCATTTGGCTCATCAAGCAGTAGGTGATTACCAGTCAATGAATTTTGAGTTCCCTGATGAAGACATTATGTCTGTTACCAAAGAACCTGGACAATATGACGGACCTGAACAAGGATCCCGATGGACTATGGTTTTTGATGGTGCCTCCAATGCACATGGTAATGGTGTTGGTGTTGTGATTAGTTCCCCTGAAGGTTGTCATACCCCGATTACTGCCAGACTTTGTTTCTATTGTACCAATAACATGGCTGAGTATGAGGCATGTATCATGGGTATGCAAGTTGCTATTGATATGAAGATTCAGTGCCTTGAGGTGTATGGAGATTCAGCTCTGGTAGTAAGTCAGATTAAAGGAGATTGGGATACAAAGCATGATAATCTCATTCCTTACAGAGAACATGTGTTGTCTTTGATACCACATTTCAAAGAGATTACTGTTGGACATATTCCACGAAGAGAGAATCAGTTGGCAGACGCATTGGCCACCATGGCATCTATGTTTGAGATAAGCTGGGATGATGAAGCTCCCAAGATTACCATTGATAGATTTGAGAAGCCTGCATACTGCAATGAGATTGACACTGAAGGGGCAAGTGGACTCCAACATATGAGGGACCATTTGTAGTCAAGACAGTGTTCTCAGGAGGTGCCATGATACTGACTACAATGGATGGTGAAGACTTCCCACAACCTGTAAACGCAGACATAGTTAAAAAATACTACGCATAAAAAGATACCCGCTAGGTTGACAGGCCTAGGCAAAAATAAGGGCATCCCGGCAAACCAAAAGGGTTTGGGCAAAAATTAGGGATATATATATAAAAAGATGTACACCCGGCAAGTCGAAAACCTAAAGAGGCGGCTTGGGCAAAAAAGGGTATCCCGGTGGATTGAAAACCTGAAAGGGCAATCCAGGCAAAAGTTAGGGATTAAAGCGTATGACTATGTCTCGTTTGGATCACTCATGAAACTGCAACCAGTTGTACTACTTACTCAAGCTCAAACAGATAAAGCTCAATCCAATCGTTTCCGTCTCAACAGCAAGAAGATGAGATACTTGAGTGGCAATAGTAGAATTGAAACTCAATAGGATTATTTCCCACATAGCTGATTCTTTTTGTAAAACTTCATGACAAAATTCTCTTACTAGGGTTTATGTCTCCTTGTACAAACTTACCCGTGTATGGGTCACTTTTGATATAAATAAATTCCATCTTTTGAATCCAGATTTACTTTTACCCTATTTACATAAGCGAAACGTCCATTGGTTGTGTTTGAATGTATGTATGCCTTTGAATATGATTGATGTTTACCAGAAATGCATGTATGCTTTTAATATGATTGATGTTTACCAGAAATGCATGAAAATGCAGTAATAGTATTTACTAAGGACGAACGAGGGAAGGACTTCAACGAAGCTTCGCCGGCTCATCTTTACAAGACAGTTACAAACCATCAGTAGGACTAATCCATTTTCACAAAGTCTAATCTCCCCTGGAATTTATATCCATCTCTTTTATCCTCATACGGATATACGGGAAATTACTTTCCAATAAGGGCACGATGAACGAAGACGGGATGTTATACTTATCCTACTATCAAACGAAAACGAAGGTTATCTATACCCTACTATCCCCAACAACGGGAGGTTATCTATACCTTGTTATCCCCAACAACGGGAGGTTATCTATACCTTGTTATCCCCAGCAGACGGAGGGTTATATATTCTTCAACAAATCGGGATTTATTTTCCTTGGCCAGCAGTTGTTATACAAGGATATCCAGACACTTCCAGCAGTGTCATATCATACATACATCATTTACATCATACCATAACATATATGTCTATAGTACATTACCTAAGTGCATCATGTCATACATGCATACATAAAGCATAAACTAATGTTGTTATACAGAATGCTACCTTGTTTTCAGGTTAATTATCCAACAAACAATCTTATGATCTTTGGGACTGCTTTATTGTAACCTCAGGGTTACTTTATCCTCCTGATGAGCTTCTTATTACTTTGGGACTGCTTTATTGTAACCTCAGGGTTATTTTATCCTCCTGATAGCCTCTCATGACTTCAAGACTGCTTTAGAGCTACTGATTGCTCTATCCTCCTGAAATCATCCTATTACTTCAAGACTGCTTTAGAGCTATTCATTGCTCTATCCTCATGAGGTCATATTACTACTTCAAGACTGCTTTAGAGCTATTCATTGCTCTATCCTCCTGAAGCCATCTAATTATTTCAAGACTGCTTTAGAGTTATCCATTGCTCTATCCTCCTGAAATTACATTATTATTTCAAGACTGCTTTAGAGCTATCCATTGCTCTATCCTCCTGAAATCATTACTTCAAGACTGCTTTAGAGCTATTGATTGCTCTATCCTCCTGAAGACATATCACATTATTACTTCAAGACTGCTTTAGAGCTATTGATTGCTCTATCCTCCTGAAGACATATCACATTATTATTTCAAGACTGCTTTAGAGCCATTCATTGCTCTATCCTCCTGAAATTACATCATTACTTCAAGACTGCTTTAGAGCTATTGATTGCTCTATCCTCCTGAAGACATATCACATTATTATTTCAAGACTGCTTTAGAGCCATTCATTGCTCTATCCTCCTGAAATTACATCATTACTTCAAGACTACTTTAGAGCTATTGATTGCTCTATCCTCCTGAAGACATATCACATTATTATTTCAAGACTGCTTTAGAGCTATTGATTGCTCTATCCTCCTGAAGACATATCACGTTATTATTTCAAGACTGCTTTAGAGCTATTCATTGCTCTATCCTCCTGAAATCATTACTTCAAGACTGCTTTAGAGTATTCATTGCTCTATCCTCCTGAAATTACATTATTATTTCAAGACTGCTTTAGAGTTATCCATTGCTCTATCCTCCTGAAATTACATTATTATTTCAAGACTGCTTTAGAGCTATCCATTGCTCTATCCTCCTGAAATCATTACTTCAAGACTGCTTTAGAGCTATTGATTGCTCTATCCTCCTGAAGACGTATCACGTTATTATTTCAAGACTGCTTTAGAGCTATTCATTGCTCTATCCTCCTGAAATCATTACTTCAAGACTGCTTTAGAGCTATCCATTGCTCTATCCTCCTGAAATCATTACTTCAAGACTGCTTTAGAGCTATTGATTGCTCTATCCTCCTGAAGACATATCACATTATTATTTCAAGACTGCTTTAGAGTTATCCATTGCTCTATCCTCCTGAAATTACATTATTATTTCAAGACTGCTTTAGAGTATTCATTGCTCTATCCTCCTGAAATTACATTATTATTTCAAGACTGCTTTAGAGCTATTCATTGCTCTATCCTCCTGAAGTCATTACTTCAAGACTGCTTTAGAGTATTCATTGCTCTATCCTCCTGAAATTACATTATTATTTCAAGACTGCTTTAGAGCTATTCATTGCTCTATCCTCCTGAAATCATTACTTCAAGACTGCTTTAGAGCTATTGATTGCTCTATCCTCCTGAAGACATATCACGTTATTACTTCAAGACTGCTTTAGAGTATTCATTGCTCTATCCTCCTGAAATTACATTATTATTTCAAGACTGCTTTAGAGCTATTCATTGCTCTATCCTCCTGAAATCATTACTTCAAGACTGCTTTAGAGCTATTGATTGCTCTATCCTCCTGAAATCATTACTTCAAGACTACTTTAGAGCTGTTGATTGCTCTATCCTCCTGAAGCCATTCTATTACTTCAAGACTGCTTTAGAGCTATTGATTGCTCTATCCTCCTGAAGCCATTATTACTTCAAGACTGCTTTAGAGCTATTGATTGCTCTATCCTCCTGAGGTCCGATTTATCACTTCAAGACTGCTTTAGGGTTATCATTATTGATCGCTCTATCCTCATGAAGACATGCTGTTACATCAGTATTACTCCAGACTCCTGACAGCTCTCATTATACTACTGAAGAACTTTCCCCTAGTGGCATCTTTAAGCCCACTCAATCATGTTCAACCAACCATCAATATCATTCCATGCACTGGTGAGTGCAAATTTTTGGGCTTTTGTGTTCAATCCCCTTCAACCTTCCAGGTTACGACTGGCAAATATACCAATCTAACCCCTCAGGTTTCAGAAAATTGAACAGGGGCAGCTGTTGCACCCCAAAATTTGCCCTCACAATACAAGACTTTGTGTTCCAAGAAGGTTCACAAGGTTCACAAAATTCACAATTGGTCAGAAGAGTTGACAATTCCCTCAGACAATGCACCTCCTGAGCAGTGCATCCAAAACTAGGGTTTTGACTTTAATCAGGCTAAATGGACTTCCAAGACTTCAAGTGAGCTTCATAACATCTTGTATGTGTATAAGAACCCCCATGTCAAGTTTCAAGACTTTTCTCAAAAGTTTGCTCAGTCAGATGATCAGATAAGTCAAAAGCAGTCAATGCAGTTAAAAGGTCAAACTGAGGTCAACTGTGGTCAAACCAAAGTCAAACTTCATGATTTTTTTTTTGCCAACATCAAAGAGAGGTTGGGTGAGAAATATTATCATAATAACTGTAATACCCCAAATTTTACCCTTTCTTTTTATTTTTATTTTAAATTCTGATTAACTTAATAAATTAACCTTTTTTTTTAAATCTTGTTTTTTTTAACTAATAATAATTTAATTAAATTTTTTTTTTATAACTTTACTAATGTTTTTTATTAACTTTTTTTTTTCTATTTAGTTTATTTATTTAAATCATTTTAAGCTCTTCTTACTAACTTTTAGGATTTAGATTAAAATTTAACTTTTTTTTTCTTTTCTTTAAGAGTAAATTTTTTTATAACTTTTTTAATTAATTTCTAACACATTTTTTTTAATCAAATTCTATTACCTTTTTAAAATTAAATCTTTTTTCTAACTTTTTAAAAGTTAAATCCTTTTTCTAACTACTTTTTTAAAGCTAAATCTTTTTTTCTAACTTTTATAAAGTTAAATCTTTTTTTTCTAACTATTTTAAAAATTAAATCTCACCTTTGTCACTTTTTTTGTTCTTTATTATTTTTACTCTAAATTTTTCTATCTTTCATTAAAAAATAACAAAAATAGTTTTTTATTATTATTTAATTATTATTTTCGTATTTTAATTAAATCATTTTTTAAAATATTATTTTTTTCACTTTTTTCTAAATTATTCATAAAAATATCCAAAAAATCATAAAATAAAAAATATTGAAAAATTTTTTGTTCTTTTTATAATATTTTTTATTTTAGGAATCAATAGGATTATTAGTTTTTATTTTAAGTTTATTATTTTAAATTATTTAAATTTTATTTTTTCTTAACTAATTATTTAGTTTGGGCTTTAAAATGGGCTTTAGGGACATTATTGACAATTTGGTGTTAACCCTAATTTGTTCCCTATATATATATGTGTTGCCTTGTTGGAAAAGAGGAGAGAATGAAAAAAACCTAAGAGGAGTGAGTGCCGTTGGCCGTTATTTAGTTTTCTTCTTCATCCATTACTATTGTTTCTTTTTCTTCATCGTTTACCGTTATTTCTTTTCCTTCATCTATTACTGTTGTTTCTTTTTCTTCATCTTTTACCGTTATTTCTTTTTCTTCATCTATTACCGTTATTTCTTTTTCTTTATCTATTACTGTTGCGTTTATATATATATAATTTTTAAATTGTTAGAGTTTATATATATAAGATTTTTGATCGAATTATGTCGATACGATGTTTGCACATTTGTGTGCATGACGCGTGACATTTGTGTTAGTTCGATCTGGTTGCGATGATCGCATTTTTGTGTGAGCAATAATACTATTTTTTGCTTAATTTCTTTTTCTTTGCGATAAATTTTGTTTCGTCCGATTTAGATCTGGTTGCGATGAGCGCATTTCTGCGTTAGCAACATTGTTGGGTTATTTGGCACATTTAAAATTCATTATTGCTTTATTATTATTATTATTATTATTATTATTATTATTATTATTATTATTATTATTATTATTATTATTATCATTATTTATTATTATTATCATTATTATCATTATTATTATTATTATTGTTATCATTAATTTATTAAAATTTGTTGTAATATAAAAATCTGTTTTTTTAAAATAAATGACACTAACATCTTTTTCCAAATTAATATGAAAACCTAATTTTAATTTTCTATATGATTCTATGTATATATTTATTATAATTCTTGTAAATTTTTGTAAATAAAATTAAACCTTATAAACACTTAATGTAAAATTTTGGTGAATGTGATTATTGATTAGTTAAAATTTGTTTTCATCATAATGTGTAAATATTTTTCTTAATAATTGTTAATATATAATTAGAGATAATTAAATTTTTGTAAATGATTAAGAAATTTATAATTATGTTATATTTAGAACTTTATATTATAGTAATTATTTAATCATTTATGTTTCTAAATAAAAATCAAATCTTATGATATTTAGAACTTTATATTATAGTAATTATTTAATCATTTATGTTTCTAAATAAAAATCAAATCTTATGATATTTAGAACTTTATATTATAGTAATTATTTAATCATTTATGTTTCTAAATAAAAATCAAATCTTATGTTTAATCACGTTATTAATTAATTATTATTGCTAATCATATTTTGTTGCTTATTATTATTTTGAAATTTCTATCTTATTATTTTTTCTAACTTTGTCTATTTTTCTCATTATTATTGTTTCAACTAATTATTTTCACTAACTTTATATTTATACTAACCTTATTTAATTTTTCTTATTATTTACTAACCCTAATATTTTATTTGCTTATTTGTTATTTTTTTTATTTATTATAATTTTGTAATTGCCTCTTGGATGTAAATTGTAATTACTTAATTATTATTATCATTATGGTTAGTAATTAGGGAGTGCTAATATGTATGATATTTAAAAAAAATAAATTAGATCATTTTAATATAAGATAATTAAATTAAACATTTCACACACGTAAGTCGATTTTAATCGCCGTCTCACTTCTTAAGGATATCCCTCAAGTTGCCTATGAATATTGGTTAAGTGGGGTGTATAAAGCAAGTCCCTCAAAAAGAAAATCATCAAAGTCCCTTATGGTTGCCTTTACGAATCGAGTCCCTTTCGAAAAATGATGATAGTCCCCCTAGTTTGCTTATTACACCCCACAATGGCCTTCAAAAATCCAATTGTCCCTCACATGTCCCTTAACATCCAAAGTAAGGACTACCTACTCCATTATAGTAGGGATAGTCTTACTAAAGGAAAGAATAAAGAATAAGAAAGACCTTTAAACATTAGGGTAGGTTACTCCTAGGTGCTTGCTCACTTCAAAACTGTTTCACACTTAAACAAATTTTCAACAAGTTTTCAAACAAGTTCTTAACACATCCTTACATGGATTATTTATTAACTATTCTGAAAATTTTCTATTCACACACTACACTTTCAAAACAATTCAAAAGTGAGCTTAAGTACCTAAGAGCCCATGGATAACCATGGATGAAAAGGGTGCTAACACCTTCCCTTTTCATAACCTACCCCCCGGACCCAAAATATTCTCTAAGGTCTTTCCTGTTCTTTTATAACCTTTCCTTATGGATAAAATAAAAGTCGGTGGCGACTCTTGCTATCCGCAACATTGTTTAAAGTCAGTTCACCGGGTTACAGGATGTAGCTGTGAGGGCGACAACCGAAGTCAATCGAAGACCCCTAGCTGAAAGTCTGTAAAAGGCAGGCGTAACCCCGTCTCCTGGAAGGTGAACTCGTACATAGGGAACCTCATTCCCCCGTACACCAAGCATATTCGATGGGTTGCCCGCGGTTTGTACACCTGCCAGTTGATGACAGAACCCTCGACACGATCCTCGACGTTGGCATAAGCATCTGAATCGTCCTCAGCAAAGCGGGAGGAGATACTCAAAGGCTCCTTCCGGCCCAATCCTCGGGAGATCTCATGGCCGGCGCCATCGGAGAATTTGGCTCGTTGTCGATTTGAACAGTTCCTTGGGCCCAAGCAGCCATTTACACCTGAAAAGCAGAGGAAATTAGTGAATTAAATATTTAGATCAAATCCACCCTTCCACCGTAAATCAAGTGAAATGGCGAAAAGAGGAGACCCCCACGGGCAGGACATCTAACGCCTCGACAAACGGGAGCAGCCCCACCGAGGCCCCACAACGTTGGTCCCAGGTGAATGCGCGTGCAACTCTAGAGTGGGAACCGCACCCAACCAGAATGCCCCCATGAGAGCCTCCTAGATCCCTGGGGGGGACTCCTCGAGGACTATCCTATACGCCCGGGGAACTCATCGTTATCCCCGGGGAATTCATCCAAGATTAACCTACCTGCCCGGGGGCTTCAACACTTGTCCCCGGGGAATTCATCCTAACCCTACTTTTATTCTAGGTGTGCCTTACGTATTCATCCTAGACGACGGATGCGATGGTCGGTACGGCGAACGTTGCTGTGCAGAGCGTGAGGAGACATAAGAGAAAGAAAGCAACATCGAGAGCAGAGAGAGTGAAGAGTGGGAAATGGGGTAGGGCTGGGCTATTTATTGCCTAACACAAGACTCGAGGCGCCCTTAGGTACTCAAGCACCCTTACCCTAGCCGCCCTAGCCAAACAATGGCTTCCTGACACGTGGCGGTTCCAAAGACTCAACAAGCCATCCGTCTCCCCGTCTGGCTCCCCGACATGCCTCCTAGGCTCCCCGCGTGTCTCCTAACATCCCCGACATACTTCCTCTCTTGGAACCATAAACGATCCTCGAGTCCATACGTCGGGTAAATGCACTCCCCTGAAGAGGACCTCGACATTTTAACCTAGCCTTAAGTTACTACTCATTCACCTCGAAGCAGGGACTTGGAGGGCTCCTGTTCTAGACTGGGCCAAGACTTGTCCTTCCGTCGGGCAGGCCCAACCCAAGGCTACTGTGATGAGGCCCAACAAGACCCAATTTCCTACGTGGGGGAGGAGTCTCAACAAGACTCATCCCCTGGGCAGAAGAGCTCTGGAAGGGGAGGCCCACACGCTTTCCCCATGTTCTCCACATGTCCCCCACATGGGGACACATCATCAGGAAACTACCCACTTCTGAAAGAGATGGTCAGCCCACCTTCCGAAGATCACGGGGCAGTTGATTCAAGGCGAAGACCACGTGCTGGCCTTCACTACGCCACGTAAGCCCTGACAGTTACTTGTGTTGGGCTTGGCAATCTGGCCCAATGTAATGTAACTGTTGGCCATGCGCCAGGGTCATATTATAAATATCCTATTTCACTAGAGGATCGGGTATTCTATTATCCGCACCTTTTCTCCGTACTTGCTCTTTCTAGTTCCGGTACTTACCTAGGCATTAGAGCATTTTGCAGGTACACCCTCTTTTTTCTCCTTCACAACTTCAGTGAAGGTAGCAAATCACGACGCGTGGCAGGTCACTGATACCTTTCTGATCAGGTGAGATCAATAGGTTTTAAATAATTGAAAAGTTTTGGTTAGATTTAGAATGAATTATTTTTTTCTTTTTATTCTATATTGATGTAAAATTGTCCAAACTCGGTGTCAAATTTTAGATGGGTGTTATTATTTTACTTATTATTATATGTTAAAATTGAATTCGTCTCAAATTTATACAAAACTTTAGATATAGATAAATCTCTCCAAACACAAAAATCTTAAAAATATTTCTCTTCTCATCTCCCCAATCTCCTTTTAAACAAACCTTTTCAAACCAAAAAGCGTAGATATTTCAAAGGGCTTCTATAGAGTACTATAAACGTTTTGGGTGTTAACACCTTCCCATTGCGTAACCAACCCCCTTACCCATTCTCTGTCTGTTCTTGCTTTGGAAATCTTTAGGTTTTGTTCGCTCTTTTTCCTTTCCTTTTGGATAAAATAAAAGTGCGGTGGCGACTCTTTCATTTTTAAGTTAAGTTAATTAATAGCTTACACTCACAAATTTTCCCGCTACACCAGAGCATTTGAGAATTGAAGACTTCATCCATTAATGACAACTGTTGTTCGAAATGGCGACCACCATGCAGTTCATCAATGCAGAACTACTTTGTTCTCACAACATTCTTCACCCATGTCCCCAGTAAGTTTCTACTGCAGGTGGTCATGACAATTCCCCGATAAATCTCTACTTCAAGCAGTTATGGCAAGATTGGTGTAAGAATTACCCAGCTGGTAACCTAAGAGTTCTCTAGTGAATTTCTTTGGCTTCAACATTCCTCAGTGAAGTAAATGTTATTTCACTCCTCAGTGGATTTCTCACAACTTCAATCTTCTCCAGCAAAGTGGATGTTTATTTCATCCCCATGAAGTCTCAACTTTGACATCTTCAAGCTTGTAACATTGACCCGAGCTTCCTTATTGAAATGTATATTTATTTTATCCCTTGTGAGGCTTTAACTCTGGCATCTCCAATTACAACTTCCATTCAGACTATTTCAGTACGCATTGGATATTTATTTTATCCTCTATGAAGTCTCTCCAATCACGAGTTTGATTCTTTATCCAGTGGATCTTTCTCATCCCTAATAGAGTAACAGGATTCATCTTGACAGTCCCCTAAGTGAAGCCATAACATTCATCCTCAAGTTGAGTGATCTCTCTTCCCTAGAAAAGTTTGAAGTCTTGAAGCAGGACTGTGGTCCCAGATGTGGTATTCCTTTCATCCCCCAGTGATGTTCAACATTGTGAAGATTGGCCGACTATCCGTGTCGAGATGTTTATTTCATCTTCAATTTACTTATCTTCATTTGTTTTGTCAGCATAAACGTAACATGACATATATTCGTTCATGTATATACATGGAATGTGTGCATTTTTAAATTTTGTGATGTTTGTTTATTCTTTCACTTTGGCCATGTTTATCCCTAAGTGATTGGGTTTTCCTTCTCCCTCCAAGTAGAGTCGTCAGCCCTAAGCAGAAAGAGCACATCCTTTCTAATTCCCCGCTGAGTTCGACTCTCGTGGAAGATGTTTGCTTTAGTTTTTTTTCCCACTTTTGTATAAAGACAAACCCCGGTTGAGTTCATTCCTCACTGAATAGAGTCTTTCTTGACAGTTTCTCTTCAATTATTTCCTGGATTGAACTTTGTTCCCTAACAATCACGATCTTGAATCTCTCTAGGCTTGAACCTGGATTTAGCATGCACTTATTTTGCACTTTGTCTCCCCGGGGAGAATCTGTTTGAAGATCACCATTGAAGACAAGTATAATAGTGTTGTTATAACATCTTGGAATTTTGTTAGATGCCCAATTGTACTTATTTGAGCTATCAAATTTGGGCATCTTTCACTCCGTTTTTGTCTAATTTGTGCTCTAACCGACTTGTTTTTGCTAATATGCATCATAGTGTGAAACACTCTTGGTTCTTTTAATTTGTGTGTTATTGTGCAGTATTTGAGCATGAAAGAGTAGGATTTGAAGGCACAAGAAAGATGACAAAGGAACCAAGAAAGTTGAAAGCAATAGCAAGTTCGCCAACATGTTCACTGAGCGAAGCAGTAGCGAGTGTTCGCTAAGCGAGCTCATAGCGAGCAGCTAGCGAACACTCCCAGACTTGGACAAAAGCACATTGGCATTGTTCGCTGGTAGCGAGGAGGATAGCGAAGCACTCGCTAGGCGAGCACCTAGCGAGCAAGTAGCGAAGCCAAACAGAATTATACCTCAAGACTCGCCAGCATGTTCGCTGAGCGAAGTTGCAGCGAAGCCAAACAGAATGATTGCATCAGACCTCGCTAGCATATTCGCTGAGCGAGGCTGTAGCGAACATTCGCTGGAAGCTCGCTTAGCGAGCAAGGTCGCGAGTGTGGCACCATCAACTTTGTCTATAAATAACTAGTGTACTTTTTGTTGACTTATCACATCTTTTACTACTTTTGCTAAAAAGTGATTTTGTGACCTAAAAACTCTGCTTGCTCTCATTTTTTCATCTCTTAACATCATTCCACCAAAAGAAGGTGGATTCTCATCCAAGTTGGATTCTTCAACTCGGATTTTCATCAACCTTCTCCCGATACTTCTACCGCAAGCTACCATGAAAATGAGTAGCTAAATACTTCCTTTTGTCAAGGTTAGTTGTAGGTGATCATCAAGCTTTGTATGTAAATGTATTGATCTTCATTTGTAAACTCTTTGATGATGAATGTATGGTGAAAACTTTGCTTTATCGATAACTCTTTGTGTGTTTATGATCGAGATATATTTTCCAACTCTTAACCTAGGTTTTCATCCATCTTTGTTTGTAAGCTAGAGATAGTTATGAATGAAGTTGTTCACATTAATGTTAAACTTTAATGTTGTCATTTTGATAGATTGTATGAGAGATCAACAATGGATCAAAATGACAAATCCCACAATGCGAGTTAGATATAATTGCATTGAGAGGATGTTGTGAATGTATTTATCATCTAATGGAGTTTATGAATCTTGTTGATCGACCATATGCATGAAAAGTGATCACCGAACCCTAACTTTGGCAATCTTTCTTTAAACCGTAAAACCCTAACTTTTACCGCGAAACATTACTTTTTTTATGCAAGATACCGTTACTAAAACCAAAACCCCCCTTTTGTTACTATAAAGTTACGAATTTTTCAACTGTCAAACGGCAGCAATATCTTATATTCCCTGTGGAGACGATAACAAAAACCCGACACTTTACCACTGTACCAACAAATTCATACCCAGACGATAAGTGGCAACCTCTTTATTAGAACATCTTGTTTTGTTCTCAAGTTTTCTATTTTGATGGAAAATGGAAGTCTCTTTTCAAGATAATTTGTATATCCCCAACAAATTATCTAGATTATCAACTCGTCCTTCATCAAATGGCTTCTCTTTGGAAATCCATCAGAGAAGTTTGGTGAAGACTTTACAAGTGTTTCTCTTTATTTAAGAATTCCTGATTCAAGGATTTTTTTTGCTTTAATGCAATTTCAAACTACAATAATATTGCTCCTCAGTGATGTGCTCCCCAGTGAGTCCACTATTCAACTTGCTTCTATCTAATGGCATCTCTTCGAGAAGTTTGGTGAATATTCTTACAATTGATCTTTCTCTTTATTTGAGAAGACATGTTTTACAAATCAACCAGCCAGTATCTCTTTTGAAGATCCTCGGTGAAGTTTCCTAATCTCCAGTAAGTTATGAATTCTTGCTGAAGTCCTAAATCTCCAGTGAAACTCCAATACCCTATGGAGAAACTCTCCCATAAGTATTCACTTATAGGAAGAAACTGAGAGTCGTTTGTGGCTTGTCACACGAGGCGAGGGGAGGTTTTAAGGTGGCTCTATTTCAGATTCTTTGTTTAATCTCGGCAGTAGATTCTCCGATGGAGTTTAGAATGGAATTCTCAGCAAAGAGGACCTCAGCAGAAGATATTTTCTCTTATTTCCTGGAAAGTCTCGGTAGAAGATTTCTAGTAGACCTCAACAAAAGGTATTTCTCTTATTTCCTGACGAGTCTCGGCAGAAGATTTTCAGTAAACCCCGGTAGAAGGCGTTTCATTTTGTAAATTCTCTGGTTATTCTCGGCAGTAGATCTCCAGCAAAATTCAACATAAGTTGTTTCCCTGTTTCCAAGATCTCGGCAATAGATTTTTTGGTTAACTTTGATGCTTCTTTAAACATCAGCAGATAGTTGTCTTCTTTTCAGTAGGTTCCTTGGTTAATCTTGGCAGTTGATTCTTCAGTAATTTTAATAGTTGACACATTTTTCAATAAAAACCTTGGTGGAAGGTATTCCCAAATGAGGTCCTAAGTCTCGACAGTAGATTC
Organism: Lathyrus sativus; assembly: GCA_963859935.3. Classification (NCBI taxonomy): domain Eukaryota; kingdom Viridiplantae; phylum Streptophyta; class Magnoliopsida; order Fabales; family Fabaceae; genus Lathyrus; species Lathyrus sativus. Next base: position 16,946 of record CAWUDS030003822.1, on the reverse strand, counting down.
CTCCAGTTGATATCTCTTGAAATTCCTATGGTTGACCACGACAATAGGTTCTCCAAGTGGAATTTATTAAATATTTCGTCACAAGTTCGTCACCCTGTGCTTAAGATACCTTGTGATTGTCGGTTGGTAGTCTCTTTCCCAGTGGAGTTGAGTCTCTTTCTCGGTGGAGTTGAGCCTTTTCCCCATTGGAGTTGGATCTTTCCCCATGAGTCTTGCTTTGCTAAGTTGTTCCTCGTCGGGTCTTCCATTCTTTAACTGTGTTTCGGCATTTTCTGTACACGACCATCCCCTGTGACATATTTCCTCACAGATCTCTGTCTTGAATTCATCTCATTTCATGTTATATCATGTGCATCTTGTGACATCTTAGGGCCAAAAATTGTGCATGTTTGTATTTAAGTCTCTTCTATCACGTCGAGACAAAAATTTTAATCTCCATATCTCCGGATAGAAGAAACTTAAATAAGGGCATCTGCCATACCTAATTTTTTACCCTAAGATTCTTTTTTTCATTTTACACTGTCTTCATGCATATCACACATCTCATCTGTCATACCTCATTTGTCCTACCTTTCTCAGTTTTCTCTCTGTAAGGTCATCCGGCCTTTGGCCATGATCTTCTGAGAATTAGGTCATACTATCTTTGTGTGCATGCTTATTATGACTAACAAGTGTGTGCAGGTACATTGATTTCTAGTGTAGATGATACTTACTCTCACAGTCAAGCATTTCAGGGCATAACTATTCTGATTCAAGGATCCTAGGGTTTCCACGGATTCGAATTTCTGTTTCGTTTTAACTGGTTCTTTCATGGATTGTGGAACTAGGATTTCAGCATATCCTTATCAAGGATCAAGGTCATCCTCTTCAGTATTTCTTAGAGGACTTGAGTCATTTTTTCATTCAGTGTATACCCCATAGATTATGGTTTTCTTCCATTTGTGGAGCGGGTAATTGGAAGTGTAATTGCAGTTTTCGTGGCAAGTTGCATCATAAATTGTGTCATTATTTTCAAAGGGTTTCTCAGGGCATGGTTCACGTACCTAGTTTCATCATCATCTAAATCTTTGAATGAGCGAGCAACAAAGGTCGAGCCAGACTTCATTCTTATTCATGACGTTGAATCATCATTAAAATTCTTTCAATTTTAAGAAAAGAGTGGGACTTTCTTATTGGTATTTTGTGATGAATTTGTTTTGAAGTGGTAAGTTTGGATAAAAATCTTGAATCAAGTTTTGACAAGGAGTGCTTAAAATGAAATTCAAGGATCATGTTCTTTACAAAAATTCAAATGTTCAAAGTCAAGATATGATTCATTCAAATTGCAATATTTTCTACTTTCAATTTGGCAAATAATGATTCATACTTCACCATGAACATGTAAAGTCCATGTCAAGATTCCTAGCTTCAAGCTATGTTGAAATTCATTCAAGTTGCCATATTTCCCATTTATTCATGAGTTTTCTTTGCAAGAAGTGGTTCCTATTTCAACATGAAAATTCACCAAACTCAAATCAATTCTAAAAGTCAAGATTTCCAAAAATCTATCTTTGCTTCAAAACTTCATGATCATTTTTTCTTTGTTGCCATGACACATATCCAAGTACAAATTTAAGACTTCAAAATTCAAGTTCAACAAAATACGTCTATTATAAGTTCAAGCACAACTTCAAGTTACTCAGGTCCAATCTTTCATGACAAGCTTACAAGTTCAAGTATAAACAGTTCAAGTCATCATTATTCAAGTATCCAAGGTGCAATATCATTCATCATGAAAGTTCAAGTTTAAAAATTTACAAGCTCAAATTAATTCCTAAATTCAAGATAATTCAAGAGTTCAAAGTTACAAAGTGCAAGGTGTACAAAAGATGATCCAAAATTCCAAAATTCAACAATACACATAGTACAAAATCATGAACCAAAGTTCAATGTTTAAAATGCTAAATCCCATTGCTTCATGCTATTCATAAGATTTGTTCAAAACTCGTCCATAAACCAAAACCAGTGCCTTGTTTCACTTGCATCCAAATCTGTCCAAACAACAACAAGGTATATAAATTGATCTCAATATTTAATACTAATTAAATTATTAATATTAATTCACTTAAAAATTCAAAGCCTAAGAAAGTGTAAAGTATGAGGTGAAGACCTCTCTTGTCTCCCCATTGGAACGGTTCTATATATATATACTCATCGTTTATTGATATTAAATGTTAAATTTGTAAGATTTATATCATTTAATAATTATTAGTAGAAAATGAATTAACTTAATTTAATTGTTAAATTGATATTTTTTTTAAAAAAATAGATCAAATTTATACCTAAGTATGACAACATTTATTTATATTTATATATTAATATTTGATATTAAGAAATAAATTATTTTTAAAAAATATTATTAAATCTAATTTCACCATATAATATTATTTTAATATACAATATGCTTTATTTTAATATACAATATGCTATTAAAAATATATGTAAATATCTTTTATTAGAATAAATATATTACTAAATTATTTAAAATTTTGTATACATGATGATTAATATAATATAAAGCGAGTCAACAGTGACTTGAATTTTTTATAAAGAAAAATTAAATATATAAATGTGTTAAATTTGATATTTTATAATTACATAAATATGAACAAAATTTCTCATATAAAATTAATACTAATTATAAATAAGTAGCAATTGTCAATATTGTTATGCCAAATTATCCAAGTCAAAGCTACGTATGGGATAGGTCAGTTTGTGGCTTCTATTTTTGTCTTTTTTTTCTTTCTTTAATCTTGTTTTTTTATTTTTAGATTGGTCCAAAAGTATCAACTTTTTTTTCCTTCCTTTAACTTATCTCGTTTCTTCCACTAATGAATTAATAAATTAAAAAATGATATATTCTGATATAAAGGGAATTGGTTAAGTCAATTCAATTTATAATTGTATAAAAATATTTAATAAAAAAGGTTTAATAGTAGAAAACCAACTCATGAATGGAGAAAAAATAGTTTTATTTTATACATTAGATAATGCCTGTATCTTTATTTTAAATTTCAATGTAGTCCTTTTCATTTATATGGTATTAAATAATGCCCACGTGAAATCTTTACATCCAATAAAAAGTTGACCATGTAAGTTCATTTTACAAGTTTGTGGAGAGGAAAAAGGACTTTAAAGAAAAGTAAGTAATTAATTTTTAAATTTTTTTTTAAAGAATGTGATAGTTATTAGAATATAAATGAAGGTTAACATTAATATATTTTTAGTTTTAAATATAGTAAAATAACAAAGATTAAATTTAAAAATTTACTTAAAACATTTTTAAAATCTCGTTTTAAAATAATTTTTAAGATGAACCACATTATATATACATATATATATATATATATATATATATATATATATATATATATATTATATATATATATATATATATATATATATATATATAATATATATATATATATATATATATATATATATATATATATATATATATATATATATATATATATATATATATATATATATATATACTTACTACAAGCTAGAATAAATTTAAAAATTTATTCTACGATCATAATTTTTAAATTAGATTTAATCAAATGATTATAAATAAAAATATTAATTTAACTATTATATTAGATTTAATTTAAAAGCTATAATATGGAGTAAGTTAAAAAAATTTATTTTGAAGTAAGTTGATCTCCATATATATATAATATATATATATATATATATATATATATATATATATATATATATATATATATGGAGCATATCAAATGAGAGGAATTTTAAATAAGAGGTGTGAAAATTTTCATATAATATATATATATATATATATATATATATATAATATATATATATATATATATATATATATATATATATATATATATATATATATATATATATATATATATATATATATATATATATATATGGAGCATATCAAATTAGAGAGATTTTAAATAAGAGGTGTGAAAATTTTCTTATAAAATTTGGAATAATTGCAAAGTTTTAGTTAGATTAGGGTGAACTATTATTTTATTATTATTATATTTTAATGGCAATTGTCTTAAATCGGTGTGAAAATTTTAGATGGATGTTATTAGTTTGCTTATAATTATGAATTTAAATTAAATTCGTCTCAAATCTGTTGGAAACTTTAGACATAGTAGAGATGAAAATCCTTATTTTGTTTATTATTATTATATGTTTAAATAAAATTTATCTCAAATTTATACGAAAGTTTGTGAGAGATTTGTCAAGTATGTCATTATTTAAATAGAAAATATTGTTTTAAGAATGTTGAGTGAATGAGAGATTACTTAACCTATGTGTTTAATTTTTTGGAGAAATTTTTTAGTCTTTTATTTTGGGCATTGCAAATAAACTAGAACAGTTATCTCTCAAGTCTTTGTTTCGTCTTTGCAAAATGAGAATTTGTCGCATATGCCAATAAGCTAGATGTTTGGTAGGAAAAAACAAAGAACCTTGTGGGACGTCACTTTCGTTGAGAACAAGCGCGTTACATATATTTCTTGTAATAGACAATGTTTCCCAAAGAGATTCTAATGCGTGTCCATACGCTGGTTAGTAATGATGTCTTTTGTATATTATAATACTTGATTACTTTGAACAATCTTTGTTAAAATCTTAATTGTTGATGGTGCTTTTCATACATTCCAACATAGAGTATTGTAGAGTCCTTTGTTGGTGAAATGACTATGAAAAGCTCTTGGATAGGTGATTCTCCATAAGGAAGATTATATGATCTTGAGTAAATTCGACAGGTGCATAATTCCTCTTCATGAATGATTATTCTCTTTGATAGGTTTTCGTCTTCCTTTTAGTGATTTCGAGGTCGACATGCTTAATCATTTACTGATTTCATCCTAACAATTATATTTGGTGATCTAGGCCTATATCAAGGTTTTCCATTACTGGTGTAAATACAAGAATGGTGTAAATACAAGATAATGTGTCGACCACACCGCTCATCTTACACCTTTTTAAACTCAATGCAGCTCTACTGATATGGCTCGAAAACAAGGTTGGATATCTCTTCGAAAATGTTCCAAGATTTTTTATGTTTATTTGGGGAGTTTGAAAGACTTCAAATATTAGTATTTCTTGGCTACCCACATCAATGAGTTAACACACTCGAACATATGCAACATATAACTCATACATCCTTACCATTGTTCTAGCAGGTTCTCTAAGTTTTGGCACCAAAGTCATTTCTTGGAAGACTCGACGTCATATGTCTATAAAGTAAACTATTTGACTAAAGATACATTTATTATTTTTCTTAGAATATTTGGGTTACGTCAACGGTGTTGTTCCTTCTAACGCCACGTTGAAGAAGTAAGAGAAATAGTACATATAGATACACTTGCTGGTGGACATCGGTTTGAAAGAGGCTGGGCATACCATCTTTAATGAGTAACATAGGAGAATTCCATTCTTCTTGAATAGTCTTGCAGTGCTCTATTTTGACGTGTTTGTTTTTGTCATGCAGATAAGATGAACTGTTGTAAAACAATGTAGAAGACGAAAAGGACTCCTTGGATGATTCCTTCCTAGTTAGATGTTACCAACACCCTAGCTATTAGGGGAAGGTTCACGCTATTGTGACCTCAGTTGGTCGGGTTACTCTCTATTCACCCACCCCCGACAAGGGCTAAATTTATGATTCTCCCCGACTAGACCCTAGTGGAAGAGGCTTTGCGCCCGTCACTACTCATAGTCCGAGGAGGTCTGGTTGTGGACCCTGAGCTCGATGTGTATGATAAGTGATTATTGCATCATAATTTTAGCTTATTTTTCTTTTTCTATCTTGTTTATTTTCATTGTTTTAGTTTAATTTTATCCTCTTTTGTGTTCTTTTGATGTTTTTAAAAATAAGAGAGCAATGGACCCAATTGGAGTGAAAGAGACCAAGGATCGCGTGAAAAGAAGCCTAAGCTTTTAATCCTAGATGGTCCAAAAAGGACCATATGGAGGAGTTCAAGAGGTCTCGTAGTAAAAACAACATTTTTAGATTTAAACGAGATCCTTGTTTGCTTCCCCCATTTGGCACGCATCACATAAGTGATCTTTTAAAAATTTGATTTTGGATAAGCCGATTACTAGATCTTTAGAGACTACTTTATTTAGCAAATCGAATTTGACATGCGCTAATCGCCTATGCCATAACCTTGAATCTTCACTCATGGTGACAAGACATTTAGTGCTACTCAACAATACTTCACTCAAGTCAAGCATATATACATTATTAACCCTCAGGCCTTTGAACACATCATTTTTCTTATCATTATGTCCAATCATGCAACAATCTTTTGAAAATGAAACTTTATAACCTTTGTCGCATAATGACTAATGCTAATTAGATTGTGTTTAAGACCCTCAACTAATAGGACGTCTGAGATAGTAGTAGAAGAGGGATTACCTACACTATCTTTGCCGAGTATAGTTCCCTTGTTATTATCACTGTAGGTCAAAAATCTTTTCTTCTTTTCCACAAAGTCAATAAATAAGGAAATGTCTCCCGTCATGTGTCTTGAACATCCAATATCAATAAACCATCTTCTCTCCATAGACTCAAGACATTGTACCTACACAATTCAAACAAGGGAAATAGGTACTCAATTTTTATTGGGTCCTTGGGTGTGAGTGAATCTTTGGTTGCATTTGAACAACCATTAGAAAATCCATCAGGAACAAAAAATCTCCTAAATCGGCATTTGGTCTGAGACCCTTCTTGCAACAATATAGACAAGTAAGATTACATGGGTGTTACTTTTGCTATTTTTATCTCTAATCACATAAGTGTATTTTTAATACGGATTATTCATAATTTCTCTAAAATGTGACTCATCAATAGCAAATGTGATTTTAGGTTTTAGAGTCTTGTTTAATTTGGCTTTAAGAGTGCTAACCTCCTTTTGCCAAATGTGACAAGTTTCACAATCTGCCTAATTTAACCATGTACACTTGTCATCCTCAATTTTAGCTTTTGTTGCTTCCACCATAGAGTTCTTAAGAGCTTCTAATTCCTTTCCAAAATCGGAAACCTTTTTCTCTAAATGCCTAAAAAAAATTTGTTTGAAGCTAAGCGTTTAAAAGCTTCTTTAGCCTCATGGTGTAAAGTATCAAAAGCCTTTTGCAACTCGGAATGAGAAATTTTATTAGAGTGTTCATACTTAGAGTGTCTTACCTCCTTTTTCTTCTTTCGATGAGCCATGAAACAAAGATTGACGAATTCGTCTTCATCACTTGAGCTATCTTCACTAGAGGATTCACTATCGCTTTCCCGAGCAATGTATGCCCTTCTAGGTTTGTCCGATTTCTTTTGTTGACGATTCTTCTCTTTTCCTTTGTCTTTATTTATCAATGGATAATCCTACATGTAATGACCGACCTTTCCACAATTGTAGCATGACCCTTTTGATTTACCAATTTTGTTACCTTCATTCTTAGAGGACTTTGATTGTCGTCGAAATTTGATGAGATTCTTGTTTGAGTGTTGAATTCCATTATTCCGAATATATCTATTATATCTTCTCACAAACAGTCCCAAATATTCACTCGTATCTTCATCATCATCACTAGATTCACTTTCTTTATGCTTTTGTGTTGAGGACTTTGAGCTAGAAGCATTAAGAGTAATAGACTTCTTGTGTGTGTCTTTCGACTTCTCTTTCTTTTCTCTTTTCTCATGTTTGTCAAGACTAATGAGTACTTGTTCATGTTCATCAAGCTTACCAAAAAAGTTGTGATGTCCAATGTAGTAAGATCATTGGATTCCTTGATCGTCGTGACCTTTGGTTGCCATTCCCTATTAAGACATCTCAAAATTTTATTAGTAGCAACTCTTTGGAAATTGGTCTTCCAAGTGTGTTTAAACGATTGATTACATGAGAAAATCTCTTTTTCATTTCAGCAATGGTTTCACCTTGCTTCATGTGAAAGAGATCAAACTCTTGTGTCAAAGTATTGATTCGAGCTAGTTTTACATCATTAGTTCCTTCATGGGCAACTTGTAATGCATCCGACATAGCCTTAACAGTAGTACAATGGAAATTCTATAATATTAATCAACTCCCAAAGAGGAAATGAGAATATTTCTAGCTTTCCAACCGTAACTATACTTTTTCTTATCTTCTTCGTTCCATTGTGCTTCCGGCTTAGGCATAACAACATTATTCACATCGGTCATGGTTATTTCCATAGGACCATTTTGAATAACGTTCCATACCTTTCTATCAATAGAATTAATATTGCACCTGCATACAATCTTTCCAATAACTATAGTTCTCACCTGTAAAAACCGATGCTCTATTGTACACCTATTTTAGTTTGTTAGCCATTTTCTAATAAGCTATATGCAAATCACTAGTTGAACCGGTGCTCGTGATACCACTTGTTAGAAGATGACAATGATCTAGATGAGGGGATAGATCACTAATTTTTAATAAGAGTCGACGCTTAAAAAATTTGTTTCAAAAACGTGCGGAAGCGGCCGAGGATTTTAATTGTCTAAACGAATTGTTATTGGTAAGATCAAATATGTGTAGCCCAATGCACTAAATTCAATGAGAAAACGAGTCAATACGTTGCCAATTAATCAATACAAACAATTACCACTTTGTATCAACCAGTTTCCAATGAATTATAAAATGTAACGATTAACTTGACAAATTCACAAATAGTTTGTGTGCGATCAATGCGTCGAACACTTGGTGTGAAAAATAACCCAAGTTAAATTTCCAATGAAATGATAGTACATAATTTTTCACTATTATAATCCAAGTGATTATAATGAATTTTCAAAACAAAATTTCAGCACTATACAACAGTGGAAATTTATCGAACAATTGATATTAAACAAATGTAATCAATGCAAAATAAAGAGATAGAGTAAGAGAGAATGATACCAGATTTGTTTAGGCAGTTCCCTTTCTCGTCCTCGCTTTAGGTACGTCTGTCCCCAATTCTAAAACTAGAATTGAGATATTTATTATCAAGTTGCAAAGTTTATACAAGAGAAGCAATAGTCACCACACACTCAAGCCTAAATGTTGAAGTTGATACTATTCCCTTCTATCCTCTTGATTAAAGTCGAATCAAGTGCATCAAATGCTTCGAACAAATCTCCGGTTACCGCTACTTGTTTGAACGAACCCACCGTTCTTCAAGAATTTCTCTCGGCTGATTCCGATCGCAAGATGTTTGTCCCCAAATCTTTCATCAAAATCCTCCGGTGACCGCTACTTGTTTGAACAAACCCATTGTTCTTCAAACCTTTCACTTAGCTGAATCTGTGAAGCAAAGATTTGTGCAAAAACCCCCAAATCCTCAAGATCTTGGAGGACAAAACCCCAAAGGTTTTATTCAAGAAAAACCCACTGAATTCTCAACCTAAACTAGGTATGCAATCCTATGTTTGGACGTTATCACCTCGACAATGCACAAGATCAACAAAAAATGATTATGTGTAATTGTTGAAGAATGCAAGTGTGATAATGAAGATGATGAGCAAAATCAGTGTATATTTTTCACTTTTCTTCTTTTGTTTTGTACAATAATGAGACAAATGAATATATATGATGCCTAGACCCGATAACTGACATAACAGCTTTTTGAAACACAACATATTAGAAAAATTGACTCATAACAGCGAGAGGTCGACCAAAAATCTATATGGTTCGACCTGAATGCACCTGAATCCAAAACTACGCCTCATATACTATACATGTGTGTTTCGATGATGTCAAAATGCAACCACATAGAAGAATCACAAGGCATAAGCATACCTTATCTCTTATGTCTCATTTGCTTGTTTGTTGTGTCATCAAGTTAGCGTTATTCGAGTCAAACATCATTGGTGGATTATATGTTGCATCTAAAAGTGTCAAAAACATACAAATATGCATTTTTGAAAAATACAGGTCTTTGAGTCGACCACTCATTTTGCTCCGGTTGTCTCATAGAAGGTGTCTACAAAGTGTATTTTCCACGGGTTGGCGCACGTCGACCTCCGATCGATGCATACTGTAGTTATTTCTGTCTGTCTAAAAATACAGACTTTGCGTCGATGCATGGTCCTGTTTTGATCGATGCATAGCTTGTTACTTTGCATAATTTGTTCTGTCTAGGGAGTTCCGGTCGACCACTCCTTTTTTTATGGTCGACCGTTCGCTGTTTTTTTTGCATAATTCTGGTCTTTCCACTTATTTCGAACAGTGGTTTTGTCTGTTATTCTTTGGCACACTATAAATAGAAAGTTGCTTTTTTTCATCAATAAAATAATTGAATCAATTGCAAAACAAGAAAAGTGAAAGAGGTGCCATTAGTTCTCATCATCTTCATCTTCTACATTTCATACCACAACAATTATACACAATAATTCTTGCTGTGCATTATGGATTGTTCAAGGTGATAACGTCCAAAGCCGTTGATTGGGAATCCGGTTCGGGTTGAGATTTTGGCAGGTTTTTCTTGAATAAAACCTTGAGGGTTTTGTCCTCCAAGATTCACTGAATTTGGGGGTTTTTGGTATGAATCGTCTCAACACATATTCAGCTGAGCGAAGGTGATCGAGGAGCGGTGGGTTCCGTCGATCTAGTAGCGGGAATCGGTGAATTGTGAAGGAGAGGTTCGGGTTTGATTGGCAAGTGTTTGATATCAGGCATGTTGGGGTTTGAAAACGCAAGGTTGTTCAACCAAGGAGCTGTAATCGGAGGTTCATCTACAAGCAATCGAAGGACTTGATTAGACTAAAATCAAGGGACAAGAAGAGAAAGCATATTCAACAACAAGGAAGTTTGTTTGTTCATTTGCTATTCCATTCTTGTATAAACGATTCAACAACAAGTTACATTTATACTATACGAGCTCAATTCTATTGTTAGAATTGAGGGAAGATGTACTCGGAAGCGAGGACGGCGGGGGAACTGCCTCAACAAATCTTTGTGCCTTTTACTTTTTGCATTTTCATTTTGTTTAATATTTGCGTGAATTTCGTTCAAACAATAATATCGAATTAAGGACTGTTTTGAGTAAGCGCTGAAGTAATTTTGACTATAGTACAATAGTTTATTGTACAAGGAAACTAGTGCTACTTACTCAAAGCCGAAATCACTTGGAGTGCTTCGCACGCCAAGTGTTTGATAAATTGTCTGAACCAAAATTCTCGTGTGCTGTCCAATTATTTTGTTGGTATTTTGAGGCATTGGAACTAGTCATACCAAGTAGTGATATAAATCAATTGATAGTGTGACTATCGTTGTGATTCTCTTTGCTCATTATCAATATCCATAGGCTAGACGCATATCCGATCCTCTAGTAACGGTTCGTTATAGACGGTAGTTTTTCCACGGCCGCTTCCGCAATTTAAACAATTTTTTAAAAACCAATTTTATTGGTAGCGCCGACTGATTTTTTAATAAGGGATCTATTCAACCCCCCTTCTAGATCCGTGTCATCGTCTAACATATAAAATATCAAGCGATGCGTCGATGCAAAGTTACCTTACAACAACAAAATTTTATTCCTATAGTATGAGTCGACGCGTGGAGATCCGAGAGCAATAAATTGATGAATCAATATCATGCGTTGATCTCTACATGTCTATGAGTCGACGCAAGGACTCTAGAATGCCAAAAATAAGTTTTTATGAGTATTTTGGTCGACCTAAACCATTTTTGTGTAGACCTAAGGTATCTAATATGATCAAGTGCACAAATATCATATATGAGATGCTTCTATATGCATATACACATGAACATGAAACATTTTATGCATATTAAATAATTAATGCAATCTAAGATGCGATGATACAGTCAAAAGTACAAGTACGAGATAATACTAGTTTTGACATCATTAAAACAAGGACTAAGGAACCTTGCCCTCACACAATATTTGTTGTACACCACAGTATATTTCAGTAACTTGGCATAGTTGTTGATTTGTCTTAGTTGAGTTGTAAATTCAACATGTTTGTGTATACTACTCTATGTTTCAGTAACTTGGCATAGTAATTGGTTTGTCTTAGTTGAGTTTTAAATTTAACAATCAATAGATTTGTTATTGAGGTTGATCACTAGAGGTTAGTAGTTGATGAAAGTGATTGGGCTCTCATATTTAGAGAAAACACAATAAGATCTTGCATACCTACCAAGTAATCAATTGCAAGCTAAGAATATACTCAAGTTTATGCCTACATTTTAGACAAATTTGTGACAGAAATCATTTCTCTTACTACTATCCTTATTCTGTTGAGGACTAAGGATCTTGAACAAGTGATATTGATCTCCGTTACGATGACACAGAGTGGACCTACAAGGTTAGCATTCCAATGTTCAAGTCAATTCAAGATTCAAGATGAGTGTAGTGAAAAGTGAAAATCAGAGAATGTACCTTGCTTTTCCGTGTGAACTAATTTTATACCTTGGGTCAAGTTGAGTAGATTTTAGATGAATTTAGCCTTGGCTATTTGGATATTAGGGATTTGCCGGGCGCTCAGGGAGTTGGGGAAGACTTTAGTAATTTTGGCACCGCAAAGAATGTGTTATAATGGGAAATGAAGGCGAAACACTTGGATTCAATTTAAAAAATAATGGAGAACAAGAGTATTTAATGCGTCTCCATTGTTGAATTGTTTCATTGCTTGCTTATAGCACATTGATTGATGTGAAAAATTAGGGCATAGTGCAGCTTGTAATGCACTCGAGTTTGTATGTGTTTCCAAGGGACTTCTATTTATAGGTTAGAGGTTGACACAAAAAAGGAAAAATTTTAAGGGCAAGTTATGACTTTCCAGTTGATTGGCAACATACACCAATCAATTGGTTACCTTCAAATTAATGGATTACTATGCTAAAAAAGGAAAGTAAAGATATTTAGATTTTACTAGTCATTAATGCACTTTCCTAATCTATTAGGGTGCCTTTTTGAACTTCTCCAATTGATTACCACAAGGTGCCAATAGATTGACAAGAGCAAAAGTTTACACGTATCTTTTCAAACAGTTTCTAATTTGTCTGGCACAACTTCAGAGCATTTTTAGAAATTTTTTCTTGAGAAGATAAGTTTCTTGTTATGTGTGTATGCATGTGTGTGGGTGTATGACTTATCCATGCACTTTTACGAGAAAGTCTTTATGTTGTACAATGTATTCACTCAAATAGGTCGAGCCAATATTTCATATACTTCAAGTCTGAACCCTCTTAATAAAAACGTCGCTGCAATCCAATAAATTTCTTCAAAACTATTACATATTCTTGATACTCTTGAAAGAGAGAGTTTTTTTTTATTGATACAATATATATATATATATATATATATATATATATATATATATATATATATATATATATATATATATATATATATATATATATATATATATATATATATATATATATATATATATATATATATATATATATATATATATATATATATATATATATATATATATATATATATATATATATATATATATATATATATATATATATATATATATATATATATATATATATATATATATATATATATATATACCCCTCCATAAAAAGTAATTTTTGTAAAATAAAATAATGAAAGAATTATTGACATCGAGGAAGATAACATTACTTATTTAGAATACAACTGTCCTTGTAATAATTCAACTACTGTTAGAATCTTATATGTGTTGTTTAAGTTATTTATCTTCACACAAACATGTGCTATGATTATAATATTATATATCCATATTTGACTGGCAACACATGAATTCAATTTGCTCACGTCCAGTTCTTTCTGAAATTCTTGTAGTAAATTAGACAATTCTCTTGCTTATTCATATTACACTACCATTTTTTTAATATATTCTCTCCTTCTTTTTTAATATTTACCATTTTTTTAACATATATCATATTTACTGTTTACCGTATTTATACGGTAAACCGTATATTTTTTAAATAAAAAATATATTTTTATAAACAGTATATAAATAGTACGTAAACAGTATTCATGAACCGTATGTAAATAGTGTACGCGAACAATATCCATGAACAGTAGCTTAAAGTAGTGAAATAAAATTGGTTAATGAAATGTAAAAAGTTGGTTAATGAAGTAATGGAATTGGTTAATAGACGCCCATAGTTAAAAATATTTTTAATAATAAAGCAAAGTTGATTAATAAAGATATGGAGTTGGTTAATAGACGCCTAGATATTAAAAAATAATTTTTAGCAACAAATAAAGTTAGTTAATAAAATATAAAAGATTGGTTAATGAAGTTATAAAGTTGGTTAATCACGCAATTTTATATCAATATTATTTAATCTAAAAATAAAAATAAAATAAAAATTAATTTTTTATATATATTTTTAAAATATATTATTATAATATTTCATCGGTGAACAGTGAAATGCGGTGTAAGTATATGGATTTAGTGTAAGAATAACATTTTTTTTACTAGCCTAAATGTTAGAATTTTATCCATCCCTTAAAATTTAAATAAGATGCCGCGTGTTTGAACTCGTATTCATATAATCCCATCTTCTTTTAACATTCAAATTCCTTCTTTGACAAAACATATTAAAAATATTACACTCTCATCTCTTAAAAGATGAATAAATTACATTTTCCTTCATTCTTAGATTAAAGTATATATTTGCATCGTATTTTATAAGTTACTCTTCAATCTCTTGATTAAATATTTTAGTTTAATTTAATATATTAAAATTTCTATGAGAAAATCTTCTTGAAATTATTGGTGTCATGACCAAAGTGGTTTTTTTTATATTAGATCTTGTTTAGTTGGTCATTTTTAATATTTGTCTCTTTTGCATCTCTTAGGCCTGTCTTGATGTTGATAGGAAATTTTTCCCACAATTGATATCATTCTTCCTTAATGTTCATTAAAATGATTAATCCTTCCCATTAGCTGAATATTCTTCCTATGACGGTGTATGCAAATAGTAATTTTTTCTTCTTCTCCATGATCAGAATGTCTCTGTTTATCAAGAAGTATCTATTAAGTTTAGAACTTCAACTAGTGTCCTCTTTCGTTGGGAGTATTGGAATCAGGGTTCTTAAAACCTCAACAACTTGGGTGAGACTCATAAACAAGGAAAGGACGAGCGGCTAAGAATAAAGAGAATATAGTTTATTAATCTTTAAAAAAAATGGAGTTTCATTTTTTCTAATATATTTTGTTGAAGAAGGTGTTGGTGCAAAGATAGAATAATGAAAATAGGAAAATATTCTATTAAAGAGAATGACGGCAGAAGAAACAGGATTAAGAGTTACAATGATTGTCACCCTATTTATAGGCTAAAACTAGGGTTACTAGAATAAGATAAAATACTGAAATGCCCTCTAACAAACTTATGGGCTTAAGAAAATAATATAATAAAATATGAATTATTACTAATACCATCCCTTAATTCATATTCCATCAAAACTTGTAACACCAATTCCATCCCTTAATCTGAGAAATTGATCAGTCTTGATAGCTTTCGTCAGAACATCTGCCAACTGCTTCTGAGTGCTGCAGTGTACAACTTCTAACACTCCACTCTGAACTTGATGTCTCAGAAAATGATACTTGGTCTCAATATGCTTGCTTCTCCCATGCAACACTGGGTTTCTGGCAAGATTGATTGCAGACTTATTGTCAATCATCAACTTCAGAGGTTTGTCTACTTTAATCTTCAGATCCTGCAACAGATTCAGAATCCACACAGCTTGGCATGCAGTAACAGCACCTGCAATGTATTCAGCTTCACAGGTTGACAACGCCACAACAGGTTGCTTCTTGGAACACCAAGAAATGGAACCTCCCAGAAATTTAAACAAGTACCCAGATGTACTTCTTCTGTCAACTCTGTCTCCGCACCAATCAGAGTCTGAATAACTCAGAAGTTCTGACTCATTATTTCCTCCAGAGGGAAATAACACTCCATACTTCAGAGTTCCTTTGATATACCTCAGAATCCTGACAGCAGCTTGATAATGGGACCACTTAGGTTTACTCATGAACCTACTAACCATCCCAACTGAGTAGCAAATATCAGGTCTGGTATTGCACAGATACCTCAGAGAACCAACCAACTGTTTGAAGGTTGTAGCATCCACATCCTTTCCTTCAGAGTCTGAATCCAGTTTCTGATTTGTATCAGAAGGTGTGACAGCCATCTTACAATTCTTCAGATCAAATCTCTTCAGAAGTTCTAATTCATACTTGAGCTGATGCAAAATGATACCTTTCTCAGAATATCTGAACTCCATCCCTAGAAAGTATGTCATTTTGCCTAGATCAGTCATTTCAAATTCATTCATTAGAACCTTCTTGAACTTGGCTATCTCCTGTTCAGAACTTCCAGTCAGCAGTATATCATCAACATATAAACATACCAGAGTCATATTGCCTTCAGGAGTATGCTGAACATAGACACCGTACTCCATCTCACATTTCTGAAAGCCTTGCTTCTTGAAAAATGAATCAATCTTCTGATTCCAAGCTCTGGGCGCTTGTTTCAATCCATATAGAGCTTTGTATAATCTGTACACCATCCCTTCCTGATTCTTTTCACAAATCCAGGAGGTTGTGACACGTAAACTTCTTCTTCTAATGGACCATTCAGAAATGCAGATTTTACATCTAAATGCATCAGAGGCCAATTCCTGTTAGCAGCTATTGCAATCACCATTCTGATTGTTTCATGTCTTGCTACAGGTGCAAACACTTCAGAATAATCCAGCCCAGGTTTCTGTAGAAATCCTCTGGCTACCAACCTTGCTTTATGTTTGCCAATTGAGCCATCTGGCTTTAACTTCTGCTTGAAAACCCATCTGACGCTGATGGCTTTCTTGTCTTTTGGAAGTTCTGTCAGCTTCCAAGTCTTGTTTCTCTCTATAGCATCAAGTTCTTCTTTCATGGC
>CAWUDS030003821.1:0-37107 GCA_963859935.3 Lathyrus sativus | reverse complement strand
ATTGCTCACTCAACAAATATCCAAGCTTCCGCAACAATTGAAGGAGATTCATGGAACACAAGTTAGACATCAAGTGGCAAGTTGTGAACTTTGTCAAGGAGATCATCCAACCGGATTTTGTCCCCAGTTTCAAGAGGAAGTAAGCTATGTCAACAATCAAGGTCAAAGTTACCAAAGATATCCCCCACAACACAACAACACTTTTCAAAGGAACAACCAAGGCTACCAACAATCAAGATTCAACAACCAAAATTTTCAGCAAGAAAATCCATATCAAAGTCCAAACACACAAGTCCAACAATCACAAGGCGGAAGTTCCAAGTTAGAAGATACGCTTGCACAATTCATACAAGCTTCCATGGCAAGTCAAAAAAGCAATGAAGCAGCAATCAAAAACTTGGAGACTCAAGTAGGCCAACTTGCAAAACAATTGGCAGAACAACAAGCAAGTCCATCGTTCTCCGCCAACACTCAAACTAATCCAAGGAAGCATTGTAAAGCAATATTCACAAGAAGCAGTACAGTGGAGGATGATACAAATATCACAGCTGGAGACCAAGAGGAGAAAGTGTTGGAAGCTCAAAATGATGAGGAAAATTTTTTGTCTCAGGTCGCGCTGCATCAGCCCTTCGCGCCGCGAACTGGGCACGATCAGAATTCTAAAGGTGGTGTTCAGAAGGAGTCAAAAATGAAAAACAGAAAAAGGGGGACAAAGGCATGAGTCATGTTCCAGTTCAACACCTACCTTATCCGCACGCACCATCAAGGAAGGACAATGCTAGGCAATATGCACGGTTTAAGGATATACTCAAGCAACTTCAAATTAGTATTCCATTTACCGAAGCGTTAGAACAAATGCCAAAGTATACAAAGTTCTTGAAAGGTATGCTCACAAAAAAGAAGAGGTATACTGAAGATGAAACAGTTTTACTTGATGCACGGTGCATCGCTATAATTCAAAAAAACATCCCAAGGAAGGAGTCCGATCCGGGCCGAGTAGTTTTACCGGTGACCATTGGAGATACGTACATGGGAAATGGTTTGGTTGATCTAGGGTCCATCATCAATCTAATTCCCTTATATATTGTCAAAAGGTTAGGTAATATTGAGATGAAGTCTACAAGAATGACTCTCCAACTAGCCGACAAGTCTACCACTTCACCATGCGGAGTTGCTCAAGATATGCTAGTCAAGGTAGACAAGTTCTTCTTTCCGGTGGATTTTGTGGTAGTAGACATGGATGAGGATCGTGATGTTCCTTTAATTCTCGGAAGGGCCATTCATGAAGACAGCCCGGATGGTGATTGACATTGATGATGGTCTCATGAAAGTGAGAGTGCAAGATGAAGAAGTAACTTTTAATCTTTTTGAAGCCATGAAGCATCCTAAAGACAAGCACGATTCCTCCCGAATCGATGTAACCGAAAAGAAGGAAAAAGAAGTTGCAGCAAATTTGTGTGAATTAGAGTCTTGTGGAGAGATGACCTCTCATGAAGAGAATATTGAGGAGTTGGATGTGAAGAAGAAAGTGGAAGAATCAAAGTTAGAATTGAAAATGCTACCTCCACATTTGAAAACCCCCAAGGTTCCCGCTACCCTTAAACCCCATTTTTCACTCTTTACTTATGTTAATTGGTCTCTGAGGAAGACCACCTTTTATGGAGGGGGCAGGAAGCAGTAGCCACGCTCCAGGCACGAACCAAGATGCACAAATGAAAGATGTTTTAGGAACTGCGGGAGGTGGTGAAGATGATGAAGAAGAGTGAAGATCTTATGTGGTAGTATATATATATATATATATATATATATATATATATATATATATATATATATATATATATATATATATATATATATATATATATATATATATATATATATATATATATATATATATATATATATATATATATATATATATATATATATATATATATATATATATATATATATATATATATATATATATATATATATATATATATATATATATATATATATATTTTTAATGTTATTTTAGCTTTGTTATTTTAATTTCGTTTTTGCATTATGTACTTTGGTGGCTCTAGTTTCATCATTATACTTGTTGTTGGATGCATTTCTACTTTGTGATTTTAAGTTGTGTGCTTTGCAAAACCTGTTTGTATACCCCACTGTTTTGAAATTTTAATCATCCGTATTCTTGAAGTTAATTAAAGGAACCAAAAGGATTACGGCGAGCTAGTTGGAAAAATTGAGTGGTGATGATAAGAACCGGCTGTCGACACTTCAAGGTACACTTTACTTTTGCTTTTAGACTTTAGATGAATAATTTAATGGTGTGTTACAAAATTTTTAGCATAAAATTCCTTGAGATACATGTTACATTGAATCAAATTAGGACTTAACCAATTGTGAGGTACCCTTTCATTGTACACTAAAATGCGGGAGACCGACAATTTCTTTTCAACTAATTCTTATCATGCTAAATCATGCATTAATCTGATTTTTGAGAAAACTTTTGTGAAAAGGACAGAGGCAATTTTTGTTATTGAGAAAAACCACTCGGCCAAAGAAATCAAAAACCTTGTGAGGAGTGATCTGTAGTAAACCCCCTTTGAGCCTAAATTAGGATCCATCCGAAATATAAATTTAAATACCATTGATCATATGGTAAAGAATGGATCCTAAATTCTTTTGTTTCAAGTGAACCTAAACCAAAGTTGGTCACATAATGAATTTTGCCTATGTCTAAGTGGAGAGTTGACTGCATCAATTATGGGAAAAATGAGAAAGTTGGGGAGAAAACATCACCGTAAAAATAGTAGAGCTAACAAAAAGAAAAATGAAAAGAAAGCTCATGGTGGTGTGTTATCAAAAGAAAAGAAAAAGAAAAAAATGAAAGTGAAGATTGTTGAAAGAAATGAAATACTCCCTTAGAATAGGCAATCTTTAATTAAATTCTTGTGACCATGTCTTCTCTCTAACCCGAGCCACAATGCAACCCTCAAAAGACCTCTTGATTCTCAAAATTTTTCATGATTTAGTGTATGTTGTGATAAACGCATGATTTGAGTCGATGTTGATTGGATTTCTTGAGAGTGGAAGAAAACCCTTATGATTATTCATCATCACTATGATGTGTGTGTAGTTTTGATTCAATTTTGACATGTATTGCTTGGAATTTCTTGGTAGGATTTTGTAGCCAATCATTATTTTTATTTATGTTTTGTCTAAATATTGAAAGTGGGTGTAGCATAAGAGGTGTTGTATGCTTTTGAACCATTTGAATTCCATCTTCTAACACTAGTTCATGCCTTGCTTTCGTAAATTAGTTTTCTTTATTTGACTTTTGTTTAGGGACAAACAAAATGATAAGTTGGGGAGAGTTGTTAGGGACCAAATTGATACTAATTTGTATATTTTTTATCGGTCCCTTTTTAACTTTTTCTTACTAAAGTCACACATTTTTATCACAATTTAGTACGCGTTCAATTTTAGTCGTATTATTTTATTTAGAATAGATGTTTCACTTTTTCTCTAGTTTTGTAGAATTTTTGTCAAGGAATGTTCGATTGCATGAGAAGTTTCTGAAGCAACACTTAAAGATACAAGTTTGGGAAAGGAAGTGCCGGGGATGGAAAGCAAAGCAAAGAATCAGCAGGCTAAGCAGTTCGCCGCCGCGACCACCCTGCGCGCCGCGAACTGAGTGAATTCAGCCACTTGCAAATTTTATGACACTTGTCATACCTTGGAAGAAAAATATACTTTTTGTAGGGTGGCGCCCAGAGCTATTAATGACACTTTTTCCCTTGCATGTGGGACAGAATGATTACACTCTTTAACTTAGTATCTCTTAGTTTTGCTAGAATATCTTGGAGAGATTTTTTGGGAGATTGTTCTCTTGTTCTTAGAGTTTTGCATGCAAGAAGTTGTTTTTGGAGAATTTTCCATGAATCAATAAAGATGATGAGTAGCAAAATTCCATCTTGGCAAGGTTGAGGTAGTAGTTATCTCTTGTTATTTATGTAATATTTGTATCCTTGCATGTAAAAAACTTCGTCTTTGATAAGGAATAATATTTTTGCTCTTTACACTACAAAATTAGGATTGAATTATTGTTGAGAAAGATAGTTTGATTCTTGAACTAAAATATTTTTCCAAGTAGAGAATAAATTGTAGAGATAGATTTATTCACTACTTTTTCTATTGTGTTAAGCATTCAAGATTATTATATAAATAGTTAGATGGAGAGATCGTCTAAGGATTTATATAGTAACTATCACAATTTTATTTAGACATAAATATTATTGAGAGGACACTTGAATATTACCATTGGAGTTTGAATGCATGCATTTGATATTAAGAACACATAGATAACAAGGATAATGAAACTCAATCTTGACAAGGCTTCTAAACTTTATTCTAAAACCAATTTTATTGTCCTATTTTTATTATAAGTAGAAAGAACAATTTATTCATCAACAAACAATTTGAATATCTTTGAACTTACAATAATTGAAATTATAGAACGGCGGTAGTAACACCAATCTCTGTGGATACGATATAAAAATATTTGCCGGAAATATACTTTTCAACAGAGTCTCAGTGTGAGGCTCTAAGAGGTTCTTCAGGATTTCGAGCTTTAGGTTTAGGGATTGATTTTGGCAAGGTGACATTAGGGTTTTTTTCTCCTCCCTTTTTGCCAATGAGCGGAGTGTATTTATAGGAGATTCTTTAGGGTTTGAATTCGTGAGAAATTTGAAATTTTCTGAAGGAAAACGTTTGGTATCGTGTGAGGTGAGGTGCGTTTTGGTTGTACGATTCTGTTAGAGTGCTATACCATGATTTCTGCTTTTCTGGGACTTGATAGTGACCTTTGTTTTTTGTCTGTAGTGAACTCCAAAATATC
Source organism: Lathyrus sativus (assembly GCA_963859935.3). Classification (NCBI taxonomy): domain Eukaryota; kingdom Viridiplantae; phylum Streptophyta; class Magnoliopsida; order Fabales; family Fabaceae; genus Lathyrus; species Lathyrus sativus. Next base: position 32,216 of record CAWUDS030003821.1, on the reverse strand, counting down.
TTTTTACTGAGTTTTTTTACTGCGTAAAAAAATGGCTTTTCACTACTTTGTCAATTTGCTGATGTGGAAGTCTTTATTTTGACTTAAAATGTTTCTTGTTTTTTGGTTTTCTTCCTACGTGAACTTATTATACCAATTATTTCTTCATAAGTGATACATTGTCTTGTTCTCCTTATTATGCATTTTGTGATTGCAATGGAGTGATGACTCCTTACTGGTTTGGGCTGACTCGTCTTCATTTCTGGTTCCAGGATGGCGAGAAGAACTTAGCATGACGAGCGAATTCATCGCTTGTATGTTTTCGCATTCTCCGTCCAACTTGGGCTCAAGGATAGAAAATTCTTCTTTATTCTCAATACTTTACTTCTTACACACTATTATATTCACTCCTTCCAGTATTTTGGTATCTCAACATATGACTTACTTGGTGCATTGTTTTGTGCTAATTATGGTCTGTCATGAGGATGAACAGGAGGATAAGGTGATGACCGAGAGTAATATGTCGTATGCTGTGTAGGGGACTGCAGATTTCGTGAAAGCTGACAAAGGATGATCCTTAGTTGTTAATTCTGACTCTAGACAGATGGAACTCTTTATTTTCAATAACTCCTTTTCCAATTTTTCTATCTCCATAGCATACCTCTCCGCTCTAAAGCATAACTTAATATGATTGCATTTGATGGAATCCTGAAATTTTGCAACAGGTTCAGAAGCAGGCCTCCTAGCGAGAGAGAAAATATCAGATGACAGGGCGTTGATGGATAATTCAAGAGTTTGAGCCCAACCATGTGCAACACTGGTTAAAAGACAATCCAATGGTAAAATTATTTGCAACACCAAGGAATGTGCTTGCAGAATTTTAAAACTTTCCTATCTACATCACAACATTGTGCTTGTGTTGGTTCAGGAATGAATGAAACTCTGTTTGTGTGTTAGGGAAATCCTCGTGTGCGTATTGAGGATATGGCAGTGATGGAGTATACCTGCTGACCGCCCTAGTTGCATAAGCTCCCTCTGGGGTATTAGCATGTGCTACTGCAAGAATCTGATTCTTTGCAGCTTGGGATGGAACTGACTGACAATATAATTGACCCAGCCAGTAGGCTTCTCAAGCCCATTTAGAGGTCTACGACTCATCCTAGACAGATACGAATTCTCGGAGAGTGGTGTCTGGTGAAACACACCATTCCTTGGTGGAAGTTGCAACATTGAGACAGAGAGTATTTCATTCAAAACAGGATATCTGGGTACAGTTGTTGGTACATCCGATGGGCGAAAACGTTTCTACTAGAATTCGTACTTATCTAGTATTGTGTTCAGGATTAAACTTGTGAGGGTGATTCTGATAGTTCTCTTCATTTATTGCATCGATTGAACCATCCAAAGCATTATGTTTACTCTTTCTCTTTCTTATTTTGCAGGGTATGGAAAAAAAATCATGGTGGTGAAAACGCGGTGTAGTTTCTGCAGGGTATTTTACTCTGTCTTGTGAGATAATATAGTCTCGATGGTAAGGCAGTTGCTTCATCTTCTTTATGCCTTTCATAAGTTTTGGAGAATAAAAATGTTCCACCAGGCACTAGATGAGAAGCTCTTTGTGAGTCTCGTGAACTATTATCGCGATTATCATTAACTTGCTTCACATCTACACTTGGAACCATTTGCAGCACATCAGACTTCAAAGACTGTACACTTATTGCTGATCTCACTTCAGGGTACTCGGTATAATCTTTAGCAAAAGGCCTAACCTCAACATCCTGACCCAATTCATGTTCCTTTTTTTTTGTAATCCATGAGAAAAGGTGGAGCTTTCATCAACAGGTAGCTTTACAGGAGCATCTTTCTCATCATGCTCAGTAGAATCAACCTCAGTGAAACTTTACTTCCTGCAAGACTGGCAACATGAAACAAAACAAGTTTCCTATCCAGTGTGAGACACATAAGAACACAATAAGGTGAGAGCTCAGTTTTTTCCTCATTTGCACCAAGTTGAATTCCAACTTATTGATATATTGAAACTTTATCAATACATAATCCCAAGAGAAGATTATCATCTTCATTTGCTTGAAGCTCAATTTTTGGAATCCACTTTGATCGGTCAATTTCAGGTTTATCAACAATTTGCTGCTTCACCCTTATCACCATCATCTGACCAACCAAGCAAGCTAATGTGGTTCTGTATTCTTCATGTTGGCATGATCACAAGTTGGCATTGTTCACAAGTTGGCATTGTTCTAAATAAGCCAATAAAAGGTAGGGGCCACTTCCAGGGGATACAATATCATCAACAAGTAGTGGGTAATTATCATAGAATGATTGGACAACTAATTCAGAACAATCATCAGAAATTTCACCAAGCTTGCTGCTAATAACTTGGATAAGATAATTTTCCTCCTGTCCATCATCAGTAAGTTGAAAGCATCCAACTATAATGGAGTCCGGTCGAACACTTGACATAATCAACTTTTACACTGACATTTGCCTCAGAGTCGCTAATCCAAGATCTGAAGGGTAGTGGAATTGAAACCTTTTCTTCAAACTTAGTGGATAAAATGCTCAGAACATTTTTCTAGCCACGACAACTAGTGTCCTTTTACACACCAATCAACAGCTTTAACACTGTCCATCACATGTTTAAGAGGAAAGCCAGCCTCGCCGCGGTATAATTGCCCAGTATTTGAAAGAACAACATAAGAATTTTTTGATGATGTTGTCCATCGCATGTCCTTGACAAAGGCTGAATCGCTCAGTGAACAGGAAAAGGATATCTTCACTTCCTTATTGAGAAAGCTATCAACAGAGTAAAACCTAATATCACCAGCAACAACAGATGATGATTTACTAAGTGTATACACAGATCTTGGCACAATGCTTGAAGTATACTTGAGAAATGAGACTTTGCCCAGCTAGGATTTTTTTTAGTCTTGAACATGTATTACAACATTGGTACTGTAATTGAATCACATTTTTTAACGTGTATCACAATATTTAATTGTAATCTTCAATTCTAATAATCTTATTTTCCATTTAATCAGTCTTATGTCTAGAAACAGAAACAACTTATGAATTACAATTCACACGTTTTTACAATGGTCCTCCCTTGGCCTTAATCACCTTTAGCCTTTCTTGCAGCAAACTAAAATACTTCGAACAAATTGAAGCCAAATATGCTACAATCAAATATGAGTTGCTCTCGGTCTTCATCATAATTACACTAAAATTTAATGTGGTTTGAAAAGTGTACCACAATCATGACCTTAAACTGTGAATTGCAAGGCATTATCCACAACTCAAAACCTCTTAACCAGGTAATCTTAACTTGATCATTTATTGGCTGTGTACGTTATGAACTTCTTGAAATGAGGTTGTCTAACTTTGGTTATCTCTACCGTGCTACTTAGTATCAATCATGAAATATGGCTCAATAACTTCTTGAAACCAATTGATTATGAAACGAATTGAAGTATCTTCTAGACTAATTGCGTCTAAATTTAATTATGGCTTTGAAACCTGCGAGTCAAATCTAAGTTTGTCACAAACCGATGACTTGAAATTTGCTAGCTAAATCCAAGTTTGTCACAAATGGATTTTCTAATTATGTTTTTTTTGAAATTGGCAAGCTAAATCTAGGTCTGTCACAGATTGATTTAGAATCCAAATAAAGCTCGATGTTTGCAATCAAATCAAACAAGGCCTGAGGCTGAATCGACCATGCGAAGCACCTTTGCATAACTTGAATTGAATGTGCATACAAACAATTTGTTTAAAGAGAAATCTTGGAGAGTCGTGGCCAGAAGTCATGAAGTAGTAAAACATTCATTAATAGCCGAAGTAGGACAAATTTGGGGTATGACAGATGCCCCTATCTAATTGTCTTAAACCTGAGCGAATGAACTGCTGCATGGCGTTCATTTTAAAGGTGGAAGTCAATTAGATACCGAAGACCCCGAAATTTGTCCAGTAAAGGAGTTAAAAGTACCACGAATGGGTTAATAGGATGAACAAGATAACCTGATATTCTCTGGGTGGTCGAAGCAGTCCCTCATTCGTTAAGGTCCTTCCCGATACCAAAGCGGTATCTCGATCAAAACTTGAGATTCTTCGGGTGGTCGAAGAAGTACCTTATCCATTAAGGCTCTTCCATGATACCAAAGCAGTATCTCGAACAAAACTTGAGATTCTTCGGGTGGTCGAAGTAGTACCTTATTCATTAAGACTCTTCGATGATACCAAAGCAGTATCTCGAACAAAACTTGAGATTCTTCGGTGGTCGAAGAAGTACCTTATTCATTAAGGCTCATCGATGATACCAAAGTAGTATCTCGAACAAAACTTGAGATTCTTCGGGTGGTCGAAGCAGTACCTTATTCATTAAGGCTCTTCGATGATACCAAAGCAGCATCTCGAACAAAACTTGGAGATTCTTCGGGTGGTCGAAGCAGTACCTTATTCATTAAGGCTCTTCGATGATACCAAAGCAATATCTCGAACAAAACTTGAGATTCTTCGGGTGGTCAAAGCAGTACCTTATTCATTAAGGCTCTTCGATGATACCAAAGCAGCATCTCGAACAAAACTTGAGATTCTTCGGGTGGTCGAAGCAGTACCCTATTCATTAAGGCTCTTCGATGATACCAAAGCAACATCTCGAACAAAACTTGGAGATTCTTCGGGTGGTCGAAGCAGTACCTTATTCATTAAGGCTCTTCGATGATACCAAAGCAGTATCTCGAACAAAACTTGAGATTCTTTGGGTGGTCGAAGCAGTACCTTATTCATTAAGGCTCTTCGATGATACCAAAGCAGTATCTCGAACAAAAACTGGAGATTCTTCGGGTGGTCGAAGCAGTACCTTATTCATTAAGGCTCTTCGATGATATCAAAGCAGTATCTCGAACAAAACTTGAGATTCTTCGGGTGGTCGAAGCAGTACCTTATTCATTAAGGCTCTTCGATGATACTAAAGCAGCATCTCGAACAAAACTTGGAGATTCTTCGGGTGGTCGAAGCAGTACCTTATTCATTAAGGCTCTTCGATTATACCAAAGCAGTATCTCGAACAAAAACTGGAGATTCTTCGGGTGATCGAAGCAGTACCTTATTCATTAAGGCTTTTCGATGATACCAAAGCAGTATCTCAAATAAAACTTGAGATTCTTCGGGTGGTCGAAGCAGTACCTTATTCATTAAGGCTCTTCGATGATACCAAAGCAGCATCTCGAACAAAACTTGGAGATTCTTCGGGTGGTCGAAGCAGTACCTTATTCATTAAGGCTCTTCGATGATACCAAAGCAGTATCTCGAACAAAACTTGAGATTCTTCGGGTGGTCGAAGCAGTACCTTATTCATTAAGGCTCTTCGATGATACCAAAGCAGCATCTCGAACAAAACTTGGAGATTCTTCGGGTGGTCGAAGCAGTACCTTATTCATTAAGGCTCTTCGATGATACCAAAGCAGTATCTCGAGTGATAATTTTGCTGAGGAATAGTTGAGCTAAAATTCTTATTAAAGGAACAACGTTATCCAAACTTTGCAGGGGAGAAATCTTTAATAAACTCTCTAAGATAAGCTCTGCTTGGGGAGCCATCAGAGTAATAGTTGCTGGGGATCATCATCATCAACTGCATGGTTGAAGACTGACTTGCTAAGGAGTAGAATTCCCTGAACTCGTGGGGTATTAACTCTTTTCACAGTCATACTGCCAACTTCACTGGAGGATTGGCCAAGATGCTTGCGAACTAATCCTGGATCCTGCTACATTGCTATGCAATGTTTTATGATGCCCAAACATGCAACTAAGGTGCAACTACTAGGAGTGCATGATGCGAATGCGAATGATATGTTAATGCTTGATATGATTATGATATGAGGCTGTATGTCGTGCTTATGATAATGCAGCGACCAGGTATGCCGGGGATAAAATCCTGTCGGGGACATCACCAGGGATTGGATTTGGTAGTTGCCAAATGGTTTGGACTTTGGTTATTGAGGATGCCAACGAGGGTGGACTTTTAGTGGTTGCCAATGAAGACTGGACTTTTAGGGTGAATTTAAGGTGCCAATTGGAGTGGCTTTTTGATGTTGCCAATAAAAGATTAGACTTTCTGTGGAGTAGTGAGAGGATTAGACTACTCGACATCCCAAATTTAGATACTCCATGACGACCGGGGGAATTGATTGCCCCAGTTTAGTTCTTGAACTCGATCCTGGGGGAACCACATCATATAAACCCTTTAGAAAGGCAAAGCTTTCATGATGGCAAGCTTAGGCAGCTGACGACTAATTCAATGCTTCTACCTGTTGATATTTTTCTTGGACACCATCTATTTTCCCCAATATCTTCGAACATCAAAACAAGTTCTATACCTTGCCAAGAAGTTATATTTTATTTTTTAACTGAAGTTTCGAACACAAATTATCAAAACAAAATTAATTTGCAAACAATCAGATAAAGTAAAAGAGTGAGCACAATTTAATTGAGAAATCTCTCTTATATTGATTTGACCCTTGAATGGGTAAATATACAAAGATGTAATCCCTTAATGAGGTGATTACAGTGCAAAAAACATAATGGCAAAAAATTAGAGCCCCTTTGAGTTTTGACACTGCTATAATCCCTATAACTTTGGAAGTCTTCAACACCTTGCTTTATAGAAAAATGGTCGGATCAATCATGTCTCTTGATAATGTACTAGGGTCAAGTGATCACGCATAATGGATACTTTGCCTTGGAATTTTGCCCCTAACTTTTGGCTGGATCGCCCTTTCGGGTTTTCAATCCACCGGGACGCCCTTTTTTTGCCTGAGCCGCCCTTTCGAGTTTTCAACTCAGCGGGCCTATTCTTATTTTATCCATAATTTTTGCCTGAACCGCCCTTTCGGGTTTTCGGTTCACCGGGATAGCCAATTTTGCCTAAGTCGCCCTTTCAGGTTTTCGACTTAGCGGCTCTACTATTCCACTTTTTTAGGCAAAGTATCGTTTGACCAGATCGGCATTCACTGGATAAGGTAACTCCTCCCCATCCATGGTTGCGAGCTTTAGGGCACCACCAGAAAATGCTTCTGTTACCACATATGAGCCTTCATAATTTGGCGTCCATTTACCCCTAGATTCATTATACATAGCCATGATCCTCTTGAGTACTAAGTCTCCTTGTGCGAATGTCCTGGGATGCACTCTTTTGTCTAAGGCTCTCTTCATTCTTCTCTGATAAAGCTGGCCGTGGCATATGGCTGTCAAGCGCTTTTCCTCAATGAGATTAAGTTCTTCAAACCTCGTTTTTACCCATTCGGCTTCATCAATTTGAGCTTCCATTAAAACCCTCAGCGACGGGATTTCGACCTCTATTGGGAGAACTGCCTCCATGCCATAAACCAACGAGTAGGGAGTTGCCCCTGTTGAAGTTCATACTGAAGTACGGTAGCCGTGTAGTGCAAAGGGTAACATCTCGTGCCAATCTTTGTGCGTGACCACCATCTTCTGGATGATTTTCTTGATATTTTTATTGGCTGATTCTACGACTCCATTCATTTTGGGTCTATATGGTGTTGAGTTATGGTGTTCTATTTTAAAACTGGCGCACAACTCGTCCATCATTTTGCTGTTGAGATTTGACCCATTGTCAGTGATGATGCGGTTAGGCACTCCATATCTGCATATAATGTTGTGTTTCAAGAAGCGAGCGACTACTTGCTTAGTAACGTTGGTATATGAAGCAGCTTCAACCCACTTGGTGAAATAGTCTATAGCCACAAGTATGAAGCGATGTCTGTTTGAAGCTTTTGGTTCAATCATCCCAATCATATCTATTCCCCACATGGATAAGGGCCACGGTGAGGTTAAGACGTTCAATGGAGTGGTGGGTACATGAATCTTATCAGAGTATATTTGGCACTTGTGACAAGTTCGGGCATGATGATAACAATCTGCTTCCATGGTAAGCCAATAATAGCCCGCTCTCAATATTTTCTTTGCCATGGTATGTCCATTCGCATGAGTTCCAAAGCATCCCTCATGAATGTCTTTTAGAATTTGTTCAGCTTCACGTTTCTCCACACATCTGAGCAAAACAGTGTCATAGTTGCGTTTGTACAATACATTTCCGTTGAGGAAGAAGTTGGATGCCAATCTTCGCAAAGTTCTTTTTTCGATACCCAGGGCTCCTTCGGGATATTCGTTCTTTTCAAGATATCGCTTTATGTCATAAAACCACAGCTTTTCATCTGCGTCTTTATCAGCAGTCAGGCAATGTGCGGGCTCTTCAAAGCATCGTAAATCAATAGACGGCCGGTGATTAGGCCATATCAACTTGTACATGGATTCCAGAGTTGCCAAAGCGTCAGCCATTTGATTCTCTTCTCGAAGTATGTGAGCAAAAGTGATATCATCAAATCGGGGAAGCAATTTGGCCACATAATCCCGGTATGGAATTAAATTTTCATGCTTTGTATCCCAATCGCCTCTTATCTGGTAAATTACCAGAGCAGAATCTCCAAACACATCGAGAGTTTTGATTCTCAAGTTAATGGCCTCTTCTAGCCCTAGTATACATGCCTCTTACTCTGCTATATTGTTAGTGCACGAGAAACAGAGTTTGGCCGTAAACGGCAAGTGAAAATTTTTGGGAGATGTAATCACTGCCCCAATTCCATGTCCATAAGAGTTAGAAGCACCATCGAACATAAGAGTCCATCGCTCCCCTGGTTCTGGCCCTTCATCTGGCCCTGGCTCCTCGTAATCTTTTGCCATCATAATATCTTCGTCTAGAAAGTCGAACCTCAACGACTGATAATCTTCCACGGGTTGGTGGGCCAAATGGTCCGCTAGCACACTGCCTTTGATAGCCTTCTGAGCGACATACTGGATGTCGTATTCAGACAAAAGCATTTGCCATCGGGCTATCCTACCGGTAAGAGCGGGCTTCTCAAAGATGTACTTGATTGGATCCATCTTAGAGATTAAGTATGTGGTGTGTGTCAGCATGTATTGTCTGAGGCGTCCAGCTGCCCATGCAAGTGCACAACAAGTTTTCTCAAGCAAAGAGTATCTAGTCTCACAGTCGTTAAACTTTTTGCTGAGATAGTATATAGCATGCTCTTTCTTGCATGAATCATCTTGTTGTCCTAATACGCAACCCATGGATTCTTCTAGCATAGTTAAGTACATAATGAGCAGCTTTCCAGGAACTGGTGGTATCAAGATTAGTGGTTCTTGCAAATATTCTTTGATTGCATCAAATGCCCCTTGGCATTCATCATCCCACACAACCGGTTGATCTTCCCTGAGTAACTTAAAGATTGGCTTGCAAGTGGCTGTGAGATGTGAAATAAATCTTGCGATATAATTCAACCTCCCTAGAAATCCACGGACCTCCTTTTCGGTCTTTGGGGCAGGCATGTCCTGAATCGCCCTTACTTTATCAGGATCCACCTCAATCCCTTTCTGGCTTACGATAAAGCCCAACAACTTTCCAGACCGTACCCCGAACGCACATTTGTTGGGATTAAGTCTCAACTTGAACTTCCTCAGTCTGGCGAACAACTTTTCCAAATTAACCAAATGTTCATCTTCAGTCTGGGACTTAGCAATCATGTCGTCAACGTACACTTCGATCTCTTTATGAATCATATCATGAAAGAGTGTTACCATTGCACGTTGGTACGTTGCCCCAGCGTTCTTCAACCCAAATGGCATTACCTTGTAACAGAATGTGCCCCATGGTGTAATGAACGTGGTCTTTTCCATGTCATCTGGATCCATCTTAATTTGATTGTAACCAGAGAATCCATCCATGAAGGACAAAATGGAGAACTGAGCCGTATTATCTACCAACATATCAATATGAGGCAATGGAAAATCATCTTTAGGACTTGCTCTGTTTAAGTCGCGGTAATCCACACACATACAGACCTTTCCATCCTTCTTCGGCACGGGAACGATATTTGCAACCCATTGCGGATATTTGGCCACTGCTAAAAACCCTGCATCGAATTGTTTTCGGACTTCATCACGGATTTTCAGAGCCATATCAGGACGGGTTCTTCTCAACTTCTGCTTGACGGCATGACACTCTTCTTTGAGTGGCAACTTGTGTACAACGATGTTCGTATCTAGACCAGGCATGTCCTGATACGACCATGCGAACACATCAGCATATTCTCGAAGGAGCCCTACCAACTTTACCTTGACAGTATCCTGAAGAGATGCGCCAACCCTTATCTCCCTTTTATTTTCTTCTGAACCTAGGTTGATAATCTCGATATCCTCTTTATGCGGCATAATGACCTTCTCTTCTTGCTGCAGCAACCTAGCCAACTCGTTGGGGAGCTCATCCTCGTCTTCCTCATCCGCTCAGTATATTGGACAATCAAAATCATAAAGGCCTATAGCAGTGTCGATATCAAGGACCTCGGTAGTGTCTCTGCATGTTTATGATTTATGCAGCTTATTTAGGAAAGTGAGTGCGTGAAAGAAATGCCATTAATTATGAAAAAGTAAAAAAGAAAATGAGCAAAAGAATTGAATGCAAATCAAAATTTATTCATGTTAAACATGTTTCAAAACATCAGGAGGCCCAATACAAATTTCCACTACGCCTTGGGCAGAGCGTAGGTTTTTGAAAATTAATTAAAACTTTACTTTTGAAGAGGGAAGAATTGGGGTATTTCGATGGTCTTCCAGTTCTTCAATTCTTCACCAGGTTCAGCCTGTCGGATCCAGATTGCGGAGACTCCTTTGTCATCAGCCTCATCTTCAATTACCATGGCGGAGGTATGATCGAAGATATGCCCGGCGCTCTTGAAAACTTCTGCTACAGGAGGAATCTGCTTTTTATCACATGCAACCGTCACTGTGTTGGACGAAGGATGGTATCCTAGCCCAAATTTGTCGAACTTTTCAGCCATTTCCACCATCTTGCCCCAGCCTTGGGCATTCCCTTCATCTACAGCCATCTTAGCCTTTTCATAAGAGGCCATTGCTGATCTTGAGCTCTGACTATCTGAAATTCGCTGCACCGCCAATGTATTCACCATTTCGAAAGACTGAAAAGGTGTTTCCACCATTTCCCCTTTGTCGCTTGCGCGAAAATAAGGTGCCGGCATGACAGAAGAGTCGCCACCTTTCGTTATTTATCCCTCAGAGCGGGAAAGGAAACGATCGGAAAAACCTGACGAATAAGGGTAAGACAAGGTCATCGCAACCATTGTCTGGGTTCGGGAGTCGGTTACGCAAGGGGAAGGTATTAGCACCCCTCACGTCCGTCGTACTCGACGGGATCCTCGCTTGTTTGTTTACTTGGACGGGTTGGTTTTATTCTATTTACCTATCAAGGCTGGCTAAAAAAAGAAATGAAAAATGACTCGGCAAAGCGTCGCACTTTATGCCTACGTATTCTCATCAGAGAATGAGAAATCAGAGTCAACGTAGTTCGGCCTACGAAGGGTTATGGGGGAAGGTAGCTCGCCAAGACTTCGCCATCTTATGCCTACGTACTCTCAACAGGCATGAGAGATCAGAGCTCACGTAGTTCGGGAAACTACGGTTTATTTCCTGTTTTGGAAGAAGTGTTTTTTTATTGTGTTTGCGACTTCAACCGCACTAGAGACTATGACCTGAGAGTGAATGCGTCGCATGTCACCCAAAGGGTACCATACTAAACATCCAGACTGTGGAAAAGAAACTCTCCCACAATCCTTTCTCAGATAGCTTAAGGCTCGTAACGTACGAAAGAAATCATTCATGATTACTGTATCTTAAACTGTTTTGAGATGAGAAGAGAACAAACCCAACTAGGAGGGAGACTATCAAGTCCTACTGTTATCATGCCATGGATTCATCCTATGGTTGAGGTGTGAACAGGGAACTCCTAGAAGTTGTCATGCATAGGTTTCAACCTAAAAGTCTATCATCAAATCCTTATCAAAGGAAATGAGAGTCCTAAGGGATCATGTCAATGATACACCAAAACAGACAAAGCATCAACTTAATAGTAAAATGCATGCAATGCAAGTGAGGGAGGAAATGTGTGTGGGGCTTCAGCCTCCACAAGCTCGTCTCGACCTCAAGCCAGTCATGAAATAACAGTAATCATACTGAAAAATAAACAACATGCTATCAAGCAATAAACAGTAAACTGCAGTCATACGGATAAAAGAAACGAAATGCCATCAGGCAAACAAAACACATGGGCAAGGGAGCTGGGCTCTACCGAATACCCGCAAGCAAAGCCATACAGTAACAATACAAGCAGAGGGAGCAACTCAACCTCTAATGCAATCATGCTCCTAGATTCTACTTATTCTAGATGGACTTAATCTAATGCAACAGACAAATCAAACAAGACACACAATACAAAAAAAGAAAAACAGAAGAAAGCTTCAGCTCCTCCAGCAGCAACTCAGTTCTCAGACTTCAATCAATTGCTCTCCAGGTATCAACCCTACCACATGAGTATCAACTCATCTTCTCCCCTTAAGCTTCAGCTTCTTTGATCAGCTCCACCTTCAGGCTTCACCATCTTCAGGGATCTTCAAGTATCAACTTGATCTTCATGCTCTTCAAGCTTCAGCTGGAATGGCAGTCTTCAAGGATTCATCCTCTTCAACCATCTTCAATGAAGTCTTCATCTTCATGCTCAGGCTCTGACAGCTCTCAAGACAAATCAAACATAGAAAAATTACTACTGGATAAGCTGGGGGATATTGAACTGCTTATCTGATCACCAAAGGTGACCTGTAAGGGTTCAATATCAAATGAAGGGTTCCCTCAAAAGTTCTACCTCCTGGGTATAACACTAATCCCTCCAAAGGAGAGAGGTGTATACCTTGGAAGGACTTTGAATCACAGGGAGGAATGGATGTGAAGAATACTATCCATGTTTGAGAAAGAAGTTTATCTAACTAAGCTCTATCCTGATCCTATCCCTAAGACAAAAGCAAAACCTAAGACTAAAGCCTCCAAGCTCAACTTCAATCTTCAAATGCTTCTCAATGCTCCTTAATGCTCCACCAGCTCCACAAGGCCAACCAAGCACAAAAGAAAGCAAAACAAGCAAGCACCCAAAATACAATGCCCACAAGGCAACACACATACTAACCATACATTCAAAAATCAATTAAAAATACCAAAATACTATATAATACTCTAGTAAAATCCTAGGGGATTCTATACATACCTACCCTTAACCCATATATTCCCCATACTCTAATCTTGACCTAAAAACCCAAAACAAAATTGTTAAGTCTACTTATGTTAAATAGAACCCTAATTTTGTTATACTAATGCTAGCCTAAACAAACTAATCAAATTTTAATCTAAAAATCAGGAATTAAATCCTATGGGAAACTATGATTCGATATCTAAATATGCCAAAAAGAATGGCTCAAAAATCCTAAGGAAAGGCCTTAATACAAATTCTACAAAATTGAGTATCAAACTAAACCTATTTAAAAGCTATTTACATGGAAAATATACTAAAAATATCATAAGAAAATAAAATGCCAATTTTATTTATTGATATTTTTCTAGACAAAATTATGAACATATAGAAAAAACAAGAATTAAAAAACAATGATTTTTCATTTTTATATGAATTTATTAAAATGCTGAAAATAAAAGAAATTAAAAAAATAAAAGAAAATGAATTAAAGGGGAGGGGGTGCCAAACATAACTGCGCCCAGTTATTATTATGATGGGCCCATAAACCGGGGGTGGGAATAGCACGCATTAAGCCCATTAAGAATCAGAAAATCCATATGAAAAATTGAAAAGAAAAATAAAACGCAGACGGTACGAATAGCAACCAATTTTAGTTGAAAATTGGATTTGGGCCTCTGGTGGGGTGCGAGTATCACAATTTTCATTAAGCCCAGGATTCACCACTAAATCAAACGCAGCGTTTAGCTCTTCAAAATTCCCTCCGCTTGCAAATTCAAATCATGGCCGTTGGATGGAATTACAAAGTCAAATAACCAGGATGATCCAACGGTGAACAATTCGTCTTCTCCAAGTGACAATTAGGGTTTTCAGGTTCGTTTTCCATGCATGAGATTTCAAGCTCTTCTTCCTCTCTGGTTTCTCAATGAAATCCAAATCTTGAAAGACCAAAATTGCTCCCTCTCTCTCCAAGAACACGATGGTACCCATAGCCCTTACTAAAACCTCGCATATCTCTCTAACAGAACGCACGAAAACTAGGGTTCCACCATACTTCTCTGTGATCAACTCGGTTAAAACTCACATCTAATGGTATGAACTTGTTCTACACATTGCCCTAATCAATCTATGCCATCACATAATCACCAAAACTCAATATACAGCTTGTTCTTAAACTTGCAAGAAATGGCACCCTGCCACGAAACTCCATGGATCTCTCCCAAATCCTCAGAAAATCATCAACTAACCTAGCATGTTATCTTTACACCTAGAATTCTGACAGTATGCACATAAATAAAGAGATATGATGAAGAACACCAACCTGTCAAATGATGATGGTGAGTGATGTTAGAGATGGCTTCAAGGCTTGTAATTGCTTCCAAGGAATCCTCTAATGGTGGATATGGTTCTGTTTGCAAGAATCTTGAGGAAGAGAGCTTGTAGATGAAGAAATGGAAGCTTGCTTGATTTTGAAGAAACTTTGAAATCCACTTTCTCCTTCACTCTTCACCACTGATTTCACCAACTTTTACCAACCTTTTTCTTCACTATGGCTCACTCTTTAAATAACAACCAATGGAATCATCTAGGAGCTTCTAGAATGAGCTAGAAAGCTTTAGAATTTTTCATGAAGTGATATGTGGTATCATCTCATATCATGACTTAAGACTTGTCATTTTGTGCCAAAATCTCCTTACAAGAGATATTGAAAGGGAATGTGCAAAAAACAAGCTTATCTTTGCCTTGTGTGGAGTTTTGTCATGGGTTCCTTAATATGCAAGCATGAACTTTACAAAGCAACCCCCATTTTTAAGCTTCAAATCAAAAATATATTTGAACCATTGTTTTTGAAATGATGTTTGGATTCAAAATGACATATTGGATGACCTATTTTGGATTTGTACATCTCCCAAACCAATTTCCAACTTGGATTCATTTAACTTATAAGACATTTTTAGGTCATTTTCATCCAATCTTGTAAATCCTTGCTACAAGCTTTTCCAACAAATCATGACCACTTTTCTAGGCTTAAAATGCCATTTTGAACAACTTTGATGTTTTGAGTTGTTTCATTTGAGGCTTGGAAATAGGAGATATGGCCTTTGCTTAAAATGACCCATAATCACCAAATGACCAAAATACCCCTGTCTTGTTCAAACCATAAGTTGAGTTCTACAAATCCTATAAAGGACTTCTAGTACTCTATAGAAATCTAAGAAGATGATCTTCAACATTCATGTTGACCAAGAGATCATAGGAATCATCCTACTAGGGCAAAATTTGTCTGCAAGTTGGGTGACTTTCAAGGACCTAGATTCACATACCTCAGATGACCTGTAATTTGTCAAAACCATAACTTGAGCTCTGCACATCCTATCAAGGACTTCTACCACTCAAATTAAATCTAAGAACAAGCTCTACAACATTCATGTTGTAGGGAATATGAGATATCAATCACATCTTGAGATAAAACTGCCTGGAAGATAGGGATCAAATTAGGGTTTTTTCACTGACAATCCTCAGAAACCCTAACTTAAAACTTCTCAAACTCCTCAATCATGATGAGTTGGTCTAGGAATCATCTTTATAACATCTCCATACATCATTCCATGATCTCATGGCCCTTGGATTAGGTCTCAACCTTCTCCAAATCTTCAGCTGATCTAGGATTGACCCAGTCAAAACCCTAATTCTACCATTCATGGTTGAATCTTCTGAATTCTTGCATAATGACCTCTTTGGGCTTCATGATGGCTTTCAAGACATCTCATAGACTTTCTTAAAGCATCAAGTTCACTTTCATAGTCTCAGAATCATCTGGGGAGCACCCACAACTCTCAAGTTATGAGACACACAACCTTGGTTTCAACCAATTTCTCTGAGGATCTCTTGAACTTTCTGATGAAGGTATCAACTTTCAAACACTTGATGGATAAATAAATGTTGGTCAAATTTTGGGGTGCAACAGCTGCCCCTATTCAAACGGCTTGAACCTGACTGGGTGAGAAGCGAACGTCTCTCAGCCAATCGAGGTGCGAGACGGTTGAATACCGGTAAACCCGAAAATTTGCCAACTGCACGAGCACACGATACTTTGCGGGGAACAAATCTTCGAATACTGCAATACTAGCTGCTCAACAACTAGCTGGAGAAATACTGATCTGGCATCGCCGTCAGTTATCCACATTAAATTCTTCTGATATTGCCTTCAAACAACCACAACACCCAACATCGCCGCTGGAAGACTAAACCATCTGACATCGCCGTCGGACACTCAAAATATCCCGCATCGCCGCTAGAGAACTACATCATCTGGCTTACCCAACATCGTCGCTGGAAAATTGAATCTGACATCGCCGCCGGAACCAAAACATCACTCTGAGAGACACTCGACATCGCCGTCGTACAAACATCATCTCTGCTGGGAAATTAAAGAGTCTGACCTTGTCGTCAAACCAACATCCAACCTCGCCTCCGGAAACAAATATAATGTGACCTCGCCGTCAAATCCAAACATCCAACCTCGCCGCCGGAACAAACGCTGAACAAATCTGACTTGGGTTCACCCCTGGTAAATGGAACAAGAGGTATACTTGCGTATTTGAAACTACTCCGCTGGAAATGAGAGACTTAACCAATCACACTCTGATCTGGGGTTCTCCCTCAGAACCATAACGAATATCCGAATACTACTGCATACTGAGCCCACCGTAGAACTTCAACATCAAAGCTATATGAAACCCTGGCCCCTGGCCACTTCCAGCTTCAGCTAGAAAAGATCTTCAAGTACTTCTGAATATGGGATCCTTGGCCTCCAAGGATATAAACCTTGCCCGTCGGCGATTCCAGCTTCAGCTAGAAAAGATCTTCAAGTACTTCTAAAGATAAGCATCCTCGGCCTTCAAGGATGTAAACTTTGCCCGTCGGCAACTCTGCAGGAGGTATCTTCGACTTCAGTCTGAAGAAATGGTCCTTGGCCTTCAAGGGTACATGGACCTGCCTTCAGGCAACTCCGCCTCTGCTATAGAGTATCCGTGACTTCAGTCAGGGATATACTTCGGCCTTCAGTCCGAAAAATGAATCCTAAGTCATTCATGACTTTGGGGATACCCTTGCCTTCAGGCACCTTCGCTTCAGCTTGGGAAATCTGTGACTTCAGTCAGAGAAATGGTATCCTGAGCCATTCATGACTCTACGGGGATTCAAACACCTTGCCTTCAGGCAAACTCCGCTTCAGCTGGAGAAACATCTTCGACTTCAGTTAGAAGAAACACTATTCACTTGATCGCAATCAATCATCACCTCAGGACAACTGACTTGGTCTTCAGGCCAACACGAATCACTTTGCAAACTTTTGAACCTTGTCTTTAGACAAACGTCGATTCATCAACCAGGAAATCTGAATCCACAGGAACCTTCTGATGTCGCCTTCAGGCATTTACGAAGTCAATCTTCAGATTAGACATCACTGTTAGAGCAAACATATCACGCTGCTACGGTCTTCAAGAATCATCTTGAACAAACAACTCCGTCGGGCACCTTCAAGAATCATCCTGAACCGATAACCATTCTGGAGACTTTATTCTGCTGGGTATTCCAGGAATCTTCCTGGGCAACTTTTGCTGGGAACTCTAGGTGTCAACTTGAGCAACCAAATCGGGAGACTGAGCTGAGGACTTAAGAATCATCTTAAGCAAACGGCCCTGCTGAGGGATTCGAGAATCATCTCGAACTGAAGACTTCGCTGGGGATCTCAAAAATCATCTTGAGTACGCGACTTCGTTGGGGAGAATGTCAGGAATCATCCTGAGCAACTGATCCTTCGGCGGAACACCTGTAAAACAAGAATGATAATAACCTAGATCATGTTTATGATGCATATGCTTCTGCGTCATGCCCCACATGGTGGAAGTGCTAAGCGTTTATGCTAAATGCTATGCAATCATGCACAATGCTATGCAATCATGCACCAGGCTATGCAATCATGCACAATGCTATGCAATCATGCACAATGATGCGATCCCGTCAGCAAAATGAATGCCGAAGGGGAATTCCTCCTGTCAAGGAGAAAGGACTACTCAGATAGAGGAATCATCCTGCTGAGGAGAACATGGACATGCCAATATCAATTGGACTCTGTCTGGGGAATGATCTTCGATTGACTGCTGCAGGGAAAACAACTTCAGTTGACTGCTGCCGGGGAACGAAGCTCTTCGAGAACTTGGACCTGCTGATATCAATCGCGATAGTAAACTGCGTGGCCTTCTCGGCTACTCTTCTGGGGATAACCACTCTGTGGGGAAACAGCTTCAGCTGCTCAACACTCCACTGGGGAACCAACTAAACATGGACTGACCAACTTCCAAGGACTCGACTCTCTTGGGTATCTGCAAACTCGGCTGATGAAGGAGAAATCATTCTGCTTCTCTGGAGAGGACGACTCTGATGAGGAATTTCAATTCCGCTGGGGAAGAAAGAATCATCTGACTTCGGGGGAGAGTACAACTCTGCAAAGGAATACAACATCAGTTGTTCCAACACACTACTGGGGAAGAGGGAATCGTCTTACTTCAGGAGAGAGCATAACTCTGGCGGGGGATCTCAATTCCGCTAGAGACTTCAGTCTGGCACCCTCGGTTACTGCATACTTCGGCGTACGAACAATTACCTACAAAACCTGCACTTGTGACCCGGTGCTGGGGAAGACACCTGCTTTGGCGACTTTACTGGGGAAAACACGAGCTTCGGCACCCGAACACTTCTATGAAACCTGCACTTGTGACCCGGTGCTAGGGGACATGAGCTTCGGCCCTCGACTCAGCTGATGAGGTGACGTTCCTTCAGGATGCGTCTTCTTGGGGAAAAGAATCATCTCTGCCTGGGGAAACATATCAATGCTCACTATTCTGCATTCAGATTCTGCGGAGGAGAGACTGCTGAACACTGCTGGAGAAGGAGGACTCGCCCTGCTTCGGGGATGCGCACGGCCCACTGTCTGGAAGGCGCTACACCTGCAACAACACAAACAAACAGACAAGATACCCTCCTCAAAGGGGCCTATCAAGGTTATTATCTCGTGACAATATTCAGGTAATTAATTGTTTCAACAATCAATGGGCCTAGGCCCGTAAGTTTATGTATGCGCATTTTATCAAAAACATCGGCGTTTTCATTCGCAAACAAAACAGATAAATGCTAAACAGGCAAGCAGAATTGCTGAATAATATGCATTTTATTGATGATGAACCCCTGAATGGGTGAAAAATGTTTTACAACAGAGGCAAGCTCCTGGAATGAGGAAGCCGCGCAAAAATAAAACATAAATATACATCGGTATATACAAATGTCGGCAACGAGGCGTAGACGAACACCATGAGTTGATCCCTCTAAGACCCACTCGACTTCGATACTTCTCCGACGCTTCAGCTTCGGAAGAGATTGATTCAGATAAACGGCCCTCAGGTCCTCCAAACCACTAAACAATGAAAGTCCATACACGGAACGCAGTCATTTGCTTATTCAAATCCCTAACTTTTGCGTGAACCGCCCTTTACGGGTTTTCGGTTCACCGGGATACCCTTTTTTGCCGAAGCCGCCCAGTGTAGGTTTTCGACTTCGCGGGTGTACATTTTTCAATATATCCCTAATTTTTGCCCGAACCTTTTATTCTGTTTTTGGTTCGCCGGGATGCCCTTTTTTGTCTGGACTCTTCTTTTTTTGTCCAGCGGGTCTCTTTCAAGCAAAGTATTTTTTAACTGCGTCCGCGTTCACCGGGGATGCAAAATCTTCACCATCCATCGTGGATAACAACAAAGTTCCTCCGGAGAAGATCTTGCTTACGACATACGACCCTTCGTAATTCGGAGTCCACTTGCCCCGGTGATCGGAGTGTGGCGAAAGAATCTTCTTCAGGACGAGATCACCCGTCTGAAAGCTTCTAGGACGCACCCTCTTATCATAAGCTTTCTTCATTCGGCTTTCGTACAGTCGACCAAATGCAATCGATGCCAACCTCTTCTCGTCCATCAGGCTGAGTTGGTTCAAACGATTCGTAATCCATTCTGCCTCGTCGAGTTTCACATCAACCAAAACTCGCAAAGAAGGAATCTCCACTTCTAACAGTAGGACAGCTTCCATACCGTACACCAAGGAGAAAGGAGTTGCCCCGGTCGACGTACGCACCGTCGTACGATAACCGTGCAGGGCAAACGGCAGCATCTCGTGCCAGTCTTTGTAGGTCACAACCATCTTCTGAACGATCTTCTTTATGTTCTTGTTGGCGGCTTCGACGGCGCCATTCATCTTTGGCCGGTAAGGAGATGAGTTGTGGTGTTCAATCCTGAAGCTCTGGCACAGCTCCTTCATCATCTTGTTATTCAAATTCGAACCATTATCAGTAATGATCCGCTCGGGAACTCCATAACGACAGATGATGTCCCTCTTTATGAATTTAGCTACACCTGCTTGGTCACATTAGCGTACGAGGCTGCCTCCACCCATTTGGTGAAGTAGTCGATAGCTACCAGAATGAAACAATGACCATTGGATGCAGTGGGCTCGATCTTGCCTATCATGTCGATGCCCCACATGGAGAACGGCCAAGGGGAGGACATGACATTTAATGGGCACGGCGGCACATGAACTTTATCAGCATAAATCTGGCATTTATGACATTTCTTCGCGAATCTGAAGCAATCCGACTCCATAGTTAGCCAGTAATATCCTGCTCTCAGGATCTTTCTCGTCATGGCATGCCCGCCGGCGTGCGTACCAAATGTGCCCTCATGGACTTCCTCCATGAGCGTACTTGCCTCTTTCTCATATACACATCTGAGTAGCACGAGATCGTGGTTTCTCTTATACAACACTCCATCAGGATTGAGATAAAAGTTTCCAGACAGCCTCCTCAGAGTCTTCTTATCCTGGGTTGACGCACCCGCAGGATACTCCTTAGTCATAAGGAAGGTCTGGATGTCGTGGAACCATGGCTTGCCGTCGACGGCATCCTCGATTGCAAAGACAAATGTCGGTCTGTCAAGACGCGAAAGGACAATGCTTGGAGCTTCATTCCAAAGATTGACTTTATACATTGAAGCCAGCGTGGCTAAGGCATCAGCCATCTGATTTTCAGCCCTGGGTACATGATGAAGTTCCACTCGATCGAAGAACGGAAGCAGCCTCCTGGCATAATTCATGTACGGTACCAAATTCGCTTGACGAGTTTCCCACTCCCCTTTAATCTGATTGATTACAAGAGCTGAATCACCATATACGTCTAGATTCTTAATTCTCAAATCGATTGCCTCTTCTAGACCCATAATACATGCTTCATACTCTTCCTCATTGTTGGTAACTGGAAACGTCAGTCTCGCAGTAAACGGTATGTGGGATCCGTGAGGAGTCGTGATGATAGCCCCGATACCACTTCCATAGGAATTAACCGCTCCGTCGAATATCAACTTCCACTGAGACTCCCTATCTGGCCCCTCACCGGGCAATGGCTCCTCGCAATCCTTCGCTTTGAGAAACATAATATCCTCGTCAGGGAATTCAAACTTCATCGGCTGGTAGTCCTCGATCGGCTGTTCGGCAAGGTAATCAGACAATACGCTTCCCTTAATGGCCTTCTGGGAGACGTACTGAATATCATATTCTGTTAACACCATTTGCCATTTGGAAATCCTGCCCGAAAGAGCCTGCTTCTCGAAGACATACTTGATCGGATCCATCTTCGAAATTAGCATAGTGGTGTGATTGAGCATATACTATCGTAGACGTTTGGCAGCCCAAGCTAATGCACAACACGTCTTCTCCAGCATCGAGTATCGAGATTCACACTCAGTGAACTTTTTACTCAAATAATAAATGGCATGCTCCTTTCTGCCCGTCTCGTCGTGCTGACCGAGAACACACCCCATACTATTCTCCAGAACCGTCAGGTACATGATTAATGGCCGTCCAGCCACTGGGGGTATCAAGATTGGAGGTTCTTGAAGATACTGCTTTATTTTGTCGAATGCCCTCTGGCAATCCTCATTCCAAGTAATCGCCTGATCTTTCTTTAAAAGCTTGAACATCGGTTCACAAGTGGCCGTGAGCTGAGAGATAAACCTTGCAATGTAGTTTATTCGGCCCAAGAACCCACGAACTTCTTTTTCTGTTTTCGGCGCTGTCATTTCTTGAATAGCTTTTATTTTTGCAGGATCAACTTCAATACCTCGTTCACTAACGATAAACCCCAATAACTTTCCGGACCGCACTTCGAAAGTGCACTTGTTAGGATTCAGCCTCAGCCTGAACTTCCTAAGCCTCTCAAAAAGCTTCAATAAGTTGACCAGATGCTCTTCCTCCGTTTGGGACTTTGCAATCATGTCATCAACATAGACCTCGATCTCATGATGAATCATATCATGAAACAAAGTTACCATTGCTCGCTGGTAAGTGGCCCCTGCGTTCTTCAGACCGAAGGGCATTACCTTATAGCAAAATGTTCCCCAAGGGGTGATAAACGTCGTTTTCTCCATGTCCTCCGGTGTCATCTTAATCTGATTGTAACCGGAGAAGCCATCCATGAACGAAAACACGGAAAATTGGGTTGTGTTGTCGACCAACATATCGATATGAGGCAACGGGAAATCATCCTTAGGGCTCGCCCTATTCAAATCCCGATAATCGACGCACATGCGTACCTTACCGTCTTTCTTCGGTACAGGCACTATGTTGGCGACCCACGGAGGGTAAGTGGTAACAGCTAGAAATCCTGCGTCCAACTGCTTTTGGACTTCTTCTTTGATTTTTACAGCCATATCTGGTCTCGTCCTCCTAAGCTTCTGCTTGACTGGAGGGCAATTCTCTCGCAACGGCAAGCGATGAACCACGATGTCTGTGTCAAGTCCGGGCATATCTTCGTATGACCAAGCAAAGACGTCACTATACTCTCGAAGCATCTCGACCAGTCTATGCTTGACATCATTCTGCAGCGCAACCCCTATTCTGACATTTCAGACGAGCTCTTCAGAACCCAGATTTACGATCTCAATATCCTCCTTGTGAGGCAGAATAACCTTTTCCTCTTGTCTCAACAAGCGGGCCAACTCTTCCGGAAGGTCTTCGTCTTCATCAATCTCATCCTCGGCTTGATATATCGGGCAATCGAAGTCGTAGTGAGCCGTAGAGGGTCCAGAGTCGATGTCGTCTGTTATGTGGATCCTGCAATAACAAGGGTTAAGTTTAAAGCAAGGATATGCAGGTTAGCACAAACCCCGTTGCCATTTTACTGTTTTTCGAAATAAACATAAAACAGGAATAACAGAGAACACAATATTTGAGTACGAAGAAAACGCCTTTGATTTATTAACAAAATGCATGTACATAATCCAACAAGGCCCTGACAATAAAACCACTATGCCCCGGGCAGGACATAGGGTTGTACAAAGATTGTAAAAAGCAAATCATTACTCTTCACTTGTCAGCTGGATAATCTCCTTGATGGTCCAATTGTTGAGGCGCTCGCCCGGCTTGCTTTGCTGAATCCAGGCGTCAAGATCATAATCGCTATCCCCGCTGTCCTCAGACGCTGCGTTGATGCTTTCGAAAATCACTCCGCCCTTGGTAAATAGGATCGGCCCCTTCCCACAAGACGAACTGCCAGACGAAGAAGATGAAGCTTCAGCTTCAGGAGAATACCCCAATCCAAACTTATCCTGCTTGATCGGTATCTCCAAAACATGCCCCCAGCCTGGGGTGGAACCGGCTTCGACAACGGCCCGAGCTTCTTTGAACGAGGAGAGATTCATCTCTTGCTTCTCTATGACGACAGGAGCTACCTCTTTCACCTTGACGGTTTCAAATGCTTGGCAGAGAGTTTCATGGATTTCGCCGTCCATTTCAACATATTTAAAGGATGACAAGTGGCTCACCATGATGTCCTCCTCACCACAGACGGTTACTATGCTTCCCCCGACAGCATATTTGAGCTTTTGATGCAGCGTGGACGTCACGACACCAGCAACATGGATCCATGGCCGACCTAAGAGGCAACTGTAGGCAGGCATGATATCCATGATATAAAAAACCGTATCGAACATCTCCGGACCAACCTGAATCGGCAGGGTCAACTCTCCGAAAACGTGGCGCTTAGTTCCATCAAAGGCTTTCACCACCAGATCACTGGGCGTGCAAAGAAATCCACGAGTGTCCAACTTCATTAGTGCCTTTTTCGGAAGCACATTAAGTGACGAACCCGTATCCACCAGGACATGCGACATGATTGTGCCTCTGCACTCTATCGAGACGTGCAAGGCATTGTTGTGATCTCTCCCTTTAGGAGTCAGCTCTAAATCTGTGAAACCTAGCCCATTGCTAGCATTAACATGGGCTACCACATCTTCTAGCTGATTTACTGATATCTCCTGCGGCACGTAGGCAGCGTTCAATACCTTCAGTAACGCGTTACGGTGTGCTTCAGAACACAGCAACAAGTTGAGAATAGAAATCTTTGACGGAGTCTGATGAAGATGGTCTACAATCTTGTAGTCGCTCTTCTTGATTAACCGCATGAACTCTTCAGCATCTTTAACTAGCAAATCTTTCTCTGTCCCACAAGGGACCTCTTCGACAGCTTTGCTTTTACCTTTATCCACAGCATCATCTCTGACCACTTTCTCTGCCACAACCTCTGTCGGTGCAAACACTCTTCCGCTTCGAGTAATACCACTGACTCCGGCGAGATTCTGCACATTCGACCCGTACGGCTCCAGCTCTAACTTCTGACCATTGCAATAGACCTCAGCGCCATAATGCCATGGAACGGCGTTAGTGCTCTCGAATGGGATTGGCCCGGCCCTGGTAATAGTAATTGTAGGTGGTCGGGGCGCAGAAATGGTAATAGGTCGACGAGGAATATTGATGGTGGCGACTTCATCTGCCTGCTTCAGTACAACCTCCCCTGATACACTTTCAATTCTCCGGCTGAACTACAAAATACCCTCAGACATCAGACTTTGGATACCTTCTACCAGCTGCTCACACCCATCAGGATGTGTAGCACAAGCCATGCATAACTATCCACATCCTGGAAAGAATCCCTTCTTCAGCAACTTAGCTTTGACGAAACTAAGCGGCGCCGTTAAGTTCTTGACATCAGTCAACATATCTGCGCTCTCCTCTGTGATAATGGCGTTCACTCCGCCTCCCCTATGATGAGGCATAGGGTTTTTGGTGACATTGGGCACACTGTCAGAAAAGTTAATAACCTTGGCGTCTACCAAGTCCTGCACCTTGTGCTTAAAAGCTTTACAGTTCTCAATCGTATGGCCTGGTGCCCCAGTATGGAAATCGCAAGTGGCATTTGCGTCATACCCCGGTGGTGGTGCCCCTGTTAAGGGAGCCAGCGTCCTCTTTGAACTAACTGAAGCTGAAGTAAAGTTTGCAGAAGCTGCGCATACGACATAGGCGGTGCTTCAAAGTGACGATTTGCCAAAGGAGCCCGATTCTGATATTTTCTATACCCCTGCTGATTCTGTTGTTGCGGTTGCTGCTGCTGCTGCGGCGGCGGAGCTGCCGGGATATTTATGCTAGCAATCTGCTGCTGAGGGCCCTTGCCCTTTCTCTGAGCGTTGGTGACAGCACTTGCATCCCCTTCTCGACGCTTGCCAGCGTAAGGTTTCTTACTACCTCCTCCAGCTGAGGATGATTCACCCTGAATTTTTCTGATCTTTATACCATTCTCGACGTGCTCGCCCATAGTGATGAGAGCCGAGAATGTCCCAGACATGCCACTGACCAGCTTTTCATAATAGATTCCAGGAAGGGTAGCCACGAACATTTGCACTAGCTCGCGCTCAACCATCGGCGATTGAACCCGAGCAGCCAACTCACGCCAACGCTGGGCGTACTCTTTAAAGCTTTCATTATTCCGCTGTGAAAGGTTCTGGAGCTGAACTCGGTTGGGGGCCAAGTCGCTATTGTACTGATAGTGGAGGACAAACGCTTCAGCGAGATCTTTCCACGTGCGCACAGTAGTGGGCTCCAAACCCATGTACCACTCGAGTGATGGACCAGAAAGACTATCTTGGAAGAAGTGCATCAGCAACTTCTCATCGTCAGAATAGGCGGACATCTTTCTATAGTAAGATCGAAGGTGGACACGAGGGCAAGTAGTACCCTTATACTTCTCAAAGACAGGCACCTTGAACTTATGAGGTACCTTGAAATCAGCAATTAACCCCAGCTTGGACATATCGACGCCCAATGTATTCTGATTTTCAATGTCTCTCATTTTGTCTTCCAGTGCTTTGAACCTGAGTCGCGCCTCAGCATTCAGCTCTGCTTCCACACCTCTTTGAGAAAAGATATCATCCTGATGATCCTCAAGCCACGGTTGAGGCACCAACAGATTTCCGACGCCAGCGTTGCCGTTGACCGGCCCTATGTTGACATTAGCTCCCAGACTACCATTGCCGACGCCTGCCGCATTGAGTCCGATATTAGTCATCATATTGCCATTAGCACTACCGTTGCCCCCGGCAACAGGAACAACATTTTGCGGAGCATCGACTGGAGGAGGAGTAGGCACAGCCCCGCCATGAAGTATGCCGTTACTATCAACCCTGGAGATCAAAGGTTGAACCAAAGTACGAAGCTGGTCCTGACCATTAGCGACCACCTGCATCAGTTCCATAAAACAATCCATCCGTTCACGGAGCTCTTGAACATCTGACTGCACCTGATCCATGATCCTTGTCTGATTAGCTCGAGTTGAGTAACGGTGAATGAGTCTCTGATCAATCCTGGAGACTGGGAGCAGCTCGGAACCTGTGAACCTGAAAAACCTGAAAACATTAAAGGTTAGGAAAAGCAACAAAATGTACGCCATGCAAATGCTTCATGCAGATGCATGCGCGTGTCTGTGTGCTTGGGAGATTTCCCCCGATCCTAGTGCCTTAGTGCCAGTGCTGACAATAATAAGAGGAAGAAGTCCGAGCCCAATCATGGAAACATCAATCTCATATATATATGGAAAGGCCTGTCAAGGCAGTACACAGTATCAGCGAGTACAAAACAAATCAACAACATGACCTCAGCCAACAAGTCTGGTGATGGTCAGCATACAGCAAAGATCAAAACAACAGGAATACAACTAGTCAAGTACGGCCACGGGCGCGATACTCTGCTAATAACTCCTTCGTCTCTAGATGATCTGGCAAAGTGAGCAACCCCTCGACGAGTAGTTCCCTCTGCACGATGGTATGCTGAAGCCCCTGAGCTGAATTTTCCCAAGCTCCTTCACCAAAGCAATCCTCCAGTTTCCGCTTCTTAGACTCAAACATCAGCTTATGCCCCTTCAGGTTAGCAAGGGCTTTGTTGAGTTGGCCTTCGGAGGCGTATCTGCGGGCGATCTCTTCATCGAACCTCCGCTCACTGTCCTTTACTTCGGCTTCCAACTTAGATATCTGCAGCATCAGCTTGTCCTCTCGCTCCTTCCTGGTGGCCAGGGAGGTATTCCAATGCTGGTCGAACTTAGATATCCTCCGATATGCCTCGTCCAAATGCTGCTTCTTTGTAGCTAGTACATCATTAACAGCCCTGAAGTCCTGACCCAAGCGTTCCCGATCAGCAATCTGCTTTGCCAAGTCTGCACCCAGTTGGTTCACCGACTCTGCTTGCTTTTTGAGAGCATGCACGACTTCGTTCCTTTCACTTCGAAGCTGAGCTAACTCCTTCTCCAATTCTGTGTTTGCCCGCTTCAGTTCATCCCGCTCGGCTAATACCTGGTTGTGCTGATGAATGGACACAGTGGTAGGCTCTTCGACTGGTGGAGGACTCTCTGGTCTGGCATGAGGAAATGGCATCCCTATAGCGTTGGCTCTGGCTCTGATCCAAGCTGAATAAGGAGGGTAGGCTTGACTGTTGCTCTTTCCCAACAAAGGCTTTCCCCTCTTGCTGATACTGTTCCACGCACGCTGAAGCTTGGACAACAAATCCCCCTCTAAAGCACCCGTGAGGTACAGAGATTCCTGTACCTCTTCCTCCTTCGGTGGAGTCCTCAAAGCATATGCGAACTGACGAACTAGCAACGACGGATTGTAGTTGATGCAACCCTTCCTACCTATCAGAGGTACATTAGGAAACCCACTACAACTGAAGATCACCTCGGTACCTAACCTGTCTCTGTCAACGAACCAATCAATATCTTCTGCAGACAAACTCATCAGACGCTCATGCCACTCAGCTGTGGCTGCAAACAAGACGAAAGAACCCCTCTTGGGCAAATGACTATCAAACCATTTGTACAGCAACGGTACGCAGCATGAGACATTCTTCCCTCTCCGGTTCTCATTCTTGTAGTGTACTGAGTGGTAGACATCCCCGATCAAAGTAGGGACTGGATTCCCTGAGGCGAAGATGTGAAATGCATCAAAGTCTACGAAATCAGGCATGTTGGGGAACAGGATAATGCCATATATGCATAAAGCAAGGATGGCATTGAATGCGTCCCAACATTTGTCCTTAGCACACTGCTGAGCCTTAGCTATCAGAAACTGCAAGGAGAACCCAGGAACCTTGTTCCAACTCGTCGCTACTAACTCAGAGGCGCCCAAATGGAGTGAAGAAGCTAAACCAGCCAGATCAGGCTCAGCATCCATGTGGACAAAAGGCATCTGCCTTTTGATAGGCACACCCAGCAAATCAGCATACTCTTCCAGCGTCGACGCGAGAATGAAGTCCTGAAAAGTGAAACACCTCAGAGGAGGGTCATAGAACTGCAGAAGAGCATGTAACCCATTCAACTTGGACGTAGAAGGTTTGCAAACCAGACTGAGCAACCTGCCATAAGACTTCCTGAACCTATCTTTCACAGAATCACCTGCTAGAGCTATCAACCCAGTCAACTTCGACACATCAGGGGTCGGGAACTTGTATGCAACGGTCTTCCTGAGAGAGGCCATAATAATACAGTAGGAGGCGAGAAATCCTGGATCGGGGAAACGGTACCTGCAGCACAGACACACGTTAATGGAATGCAAATGAACATGCAAACTAATGCAAAATGCAGGCATGCAATAATATATCCGGATAGCTGCTGTGGAGATTCTGTATCAACAATCACTGATGAGAAGAGAACCCCGGTGTAAGACCACTAATCTGATCTGCTAAGAACGACCATCTGATAGGACCATATACATAAGATCAAAATTCTGCTCTGTTGAGAACAAATGTCTGATAATAAGGACCTCGGATGTATGATCAAGAAATATCTGCTGATGAAGTCTTCAGACCCCAAACCAAAAATCTGCCCTATCAAGAACAAACATGCAGCTGCTGATGAGATCTTCAGACCCCACTCAAAATCTTCTCTATCAAGAACAAACAACATCTGCTGATGAGATCTTCAGACTCCACTCAAAATCTGCTCTATCAAGAACAAACCACTGATGACAATACTCTAATCAAAACCTGCTCTATCAAGAGCAGACATACACCTGATGATAAGATCCTCTGATCAAAACCTGCTCTATCAAGAACAGACATATCTGCAACTGAGAACCCTGGTACCAACAACACTGATCCACTGTCAAGAAAACCAGGTAGTCTGAAGGTCAAAGTTTCCTGCAATAAACCCAATCCCACTCACAGGTATGGACCTAAACTGACTCAAGGTACGGCATCCTATGCGTTCATCAGCGTCACAGACTTTCAAAACTGATGATACGATTCCCAGAAGGAGTGGCATCATCAAGTCTTGAAGAGGCCTCACTTAGCTGAATCACAAATGATCGGTCCCCAGAGTCGACAATCCACCAAACCAGCAACCGTCTCAACCCAAAGGGTTGAAAGTGAAGCCAACCGGATGAACCTCGTCTGAGCGTGGATTTCATGAGACACTAGTGCCTGCAAAGCAAGCACGCGCCCATTAATTTCCACTCTAAGCCTATGGTGCACTCAAGCCTGGGTCTGGCTTCTCACTCATCAGAACTCCCATCCCACAACAGCACAAATAATCATATTATACTGAAAATAAAATGCGGGAAATAAAGTGCGAGAAGTAAAAATGCGATAAATAAACGCAACCCAACAAGCAAACATACAAGCGCTAGGATTGACTCTCGCAGGGAACCGTTGGAGTCCCCAGCAGAGTCTCCAGCTGTCGCTTGCGCGAAAATAAGGTGCCAGCATGACAGAAGAGTCGCCACCTTTCGTTATTTATCCCTCAGAGCGGGAAAGGAAACGATCGGAAAAACCTGACGAATAAGGGTAAGACAAGGTCATCGCAACCATTGTCTGGGTTCGGGAGTCGGTTACGCAAGGGGAAGGTATTAGCACCCCTCACGTCCGTCGTACTCGACGGGATCCTCGCTTGTTTGTTTACTTGGACGGGTTGGTTTTGTTCTATCTACCTATCAAGGCTGGCTAAAAAAGAAATGAAAAATGACTCGGCAAAGCGTCGCACTTTATGCCTACGTATTCTCATCAAAGAATGAGAAATCAGAGTCAACGTAGTTCGGCCTACGAAGGGTTATGGGGGAAGGTAGCTCGCCAAGACTTCGCCATCTTGTGCCTACGTACTCTCAACAGGCATGAGAGATCAGAGCTCACGTAGTTCGGGAAACTACGGTTTATTTCCTGTTTTGGAAGAAGTGTTTTTTTATTGTGTTTGCAACTTCAACCGCACTAGAGACTATGACCTGAGAGTGAATGCGTCGCATGTCACCCAAAGGGTACCATACTAAACATCCAGACTGTGGAAAAGAAACTCTCCCACAATCCTTTCTCAGATAGCTTAAGGCTCGTAACGTACGAAAGAAATCATTCATGATTACTGTATCTTAAACTGTTTTGAGATGAGAAGAGAACAGGCCCAACTAGGAGGGAGACTATCAAGTCCTACTGTTATCATGCCATGGATTCATCCTATGGTTGAGGTGTGAACAGGGAACTCCTAGAAGTTGTCATGCATAGGTTTCAACCTAAAAGTCTATCATCAAATCCTTATCAAAGGAAATGAGAGTCCTAAGGGATCATGTCAATGATACACCAAAACAGACAAAGCATCAGCTTAACAGTAAAATGCAAGCAATGCAAGTGAGGGAGGAAATGTATGTGGGGCTTCAGCCTCCACAAGCTCGTCTCGACCTCAAGCCAGTCATGAAATAACAGTAATCATACTGAAAAATAAACAACATGCTATCAAGCAATAAACAGTAAACTGCAGTCATACAGATAAAAGAAACGAAATGCCATCAGGCAAACAAAACACATGGGCAAGGGAGCTGGGCTCTACCGAATACCCGCAAGCAAAGCCATACAGTAACAATACAAGCAGAGGGAGCAACTCAACCTCTAATGCAATCATGCTCCTAGATTCTACTTATTCTAGATGGACTTAATCTAATGCAACAGACAAATCAAACAAGACACACAATACAAAAAAAGAAAAATAGAAGAAAGCTTCAGCTCCTCCAGCAGCAACTCAGTTCTCAGACTTCAATCAATTGCTCTCCAGGTATCAACCCTACCACATTAGTATCAACTCATCTTCTCCCCTTAAGCTTCAGCTTCTTTGATCAGCTCCACCTTCAGGCTTCACCATCTTCATGGATCTTCAAGTATCAACTTGATCTTCATGCTCTTCAAGCTTCAGCTGGAATGGCAGTCTTCAAGGATTCATCCTCTTCAACCATCTTCAATGAAGTCTTCATCTTCATGCTGAGGCTCTGACAGCTCTCAAGACAAATCAAACAGAGAAAAATTACTACTGGATAAGCTGGGGGATATTGAACTGCTTATCTGATCACCAAAGGTGACCTGTAAGGGTTCAATATCAAATGAAGGGTTCCCTCAAAAGTTCTACCTCCTGGGTATAACACTAATCCCTCCAAAGGAGAGAGGTGTATACCTTGGAAGGACTTTGAATCACAGGGAGGAATGGATGTGAAGAATACTATCCATGTTTGAGAAAGAAGTTTATCTAACTAAGCTCTATCCTGATCCTATCCCTAAGACAAAAGCAAAACCTAAGACTAAAGCCTCCAAGCTCAACTTCAATCTTCAAATG
>CAWUDS030003820.1:0-143342 GCA_963859935.3 Lathyrus sativus | reverse complement strand
TCGCACAATCTAACATTGATGAAATGACAGAACCACCACCAAAAGGATGACTGAGCAAACTCACACTGGCTACTACCACCAAAAGAATGATTGAGCAAAACACTCGCACAATCTGACATTGAAGAAATGACAGACTCGCCACCAAAAGGATGACGAAGCGAATTCACACCGACTATTATCACCAAAAGGATGATAGAGCAACACACACTCGCACAATCTGAAATCGATGAAATGACAGACCCACCACCAAAACGATGAAGGAGCGAATTCACAACGAATACCACCACCAAAAGGATGATAGAGCAAAACACACTCGAACAATCTCAAATCGACAAAATGACTGACCCACCACCAAAAGGATAACTGAGAAAACTCACACCGACTACTACCACAAAAAGTACGATAGAGCAAAACAAACTCGCACCATCTGAAATCGATGAAATGACATACCCACCACCAAAAGGATGATAGAGCAAAACACACTTGCACATCTGACCTCGATTAAATTACAGACCCACCACCAAAAGGATGACTTAGCAAACTCGCACCGGTTACTACCACCAAAAGAATGATAGAGCAAAACACTGGCACAATATGACATCGAGGAAACAACAGACGCATCACAAAAAGGATGAAGGAGCGAACTCATACCGGCTACTAAAACCAAAAGGATGATAGAGTAAATTAAACTCACACAATCTAGCATCGACGAAATCACATACCCACCAGCAAAAGGATGACAGAGCAAACTTACACCGGCTACTACCACCAAATGGATGATAGAGCAAAACAATCACACAATCTGACATCGACGAAATGACAGACCCACCACCAAAAGGATGACGGAGTGAACTCACACCGGCTACTACCACTAAAAGGATGATAGAGCAAAACACACTCGCACAATCTAACATTGATGAAATGACAGAACCACCACCAAAAGGATGACTGAGCAAACTCACACTGGCTACTACCACCAAAAGAATGATTGAGCAAAACACTCGCACAATCTGACATTGAAGAAATGACAGACTCGCCACCAAAAGGATGACGAAGCGAATTCACACCGACTATTATCACCAAAAGGATGATAGAGCAACACACACTCACACAATCTGAAATCGATGAAATGACAGACCCACCACCAAAACGATGAAGGAGCGAATTCACAACGAATACCACCACCAAAAGGATGATAGAGCAAAACACACTCGAACAATCTCAAATCGACAAAATGACTGACCCACCACCAAAAGGATAACTGAGAAAACTCACACCGACTACTACCACAAAAAGTACGATAGAGCAAAACAAACTCGCACCATCTGAAATCGATGAAATGACAGACCCACCACCAAAAGGATGATAGAGCAAAACACACTTGCACATCTGACCTCGATTAAATTACAGACCCACCACCAAAAGGATGACTTAGCAAACTCGCACCGGTTACTACCACCAAAAGAATGATAGAGCAAAACACTGGCACAATATGACATCGAGGAAACAACAGACGCATCACAAAAAGGATGAAGGAGCGAACTCATACCGGCTACTAAAACCAAAAGGATGATAGAGTAAATTAAACTCACACAATCTAGCATCGACGAAATCACATACCCACCAACAAAAGGATGACAGAGCAAACTTACACCGGCTACTACCACCAAATAGATGATAGAGCAAAACAATCACACAATCTGACATCGACGAAATGACAGACCCACCACCAAAAGGATGACGGAGTGAACTCACACCGGCTACTACCACCAAAAGGATGATAGAGCAAAACACACCCGCACAATCTAACATCGATGAAATGACAGAACCACCACCAAAAGGATGACTGAGCAAACTCACACTGGCTACTACCACCAAAAGAATGATAGAGTAAAACACTCGCACAATCTGACATTGAAGAAATGACAGACTCACCACCAAAAGGATGACAGAGCGAATTCACACCGACTATTATCACCAAAAGGATGATAGAGCAACACACACTCGCACAATCTGAAATCGATGAAATGACAGACCCACCACCAAAACGATGAAGGAGCGAGTTCACAACGACTACCACCACCAAAAGGATGATAGAGCAAAACACACTCGCACAATCTCAAATCGACAAAATGACTGACCCAACACCAAAAGGATAACTGAGAAAACTCACACCGGCCACTACCACCAAAAGTATGATAGAGCAAAACACACTCGCACTATCTGACATCGATGAAATGACAGACCCACTACCAAAAGGATTACTGAGCAAACTCACACGAGCTACTACCACCAAAAGGATGACAGAGCAAAACACACTCGCACAAATCTGACATCGATGGAATGACAGAGCCACCACCGAAAGGATGACTGAGCAAACTCACACCGGCTACTACCACCAAAAGAATGATAGAGCAAAACAATCGCACAATCTGACAACGACGAAATGACAGAGCCACCACCAAAATGATGACGGAGCGAACTCACACCGGCTACTAAAACCAAAAGGATGATAGAGCAAAACACACTTGCACATCTGACCTCGATTAAATTACAGACCCACCACCAAAAGGATGACTTAGCAAACTCGCACCGGTTACTACCACCAAAAGAATGATAGAGCAAAACACTGGCACAATATGACATCGAGGAAACAACAGACGCATCACAAAAGGATGAAGGAGCGAACACATACCGGCTACTAAAACCAAAAGGATGATAGAGTAAATTAAACTCACACAATCTAGCATCGACGAAATCACATACCCACCAGCAAAAGGATGACAGAGCAAACTTACACCGGCTACTACCACCAAATGGATGATAGAGCAAAACAATCACACAATCTGACATCGACGAAATAACAGACCCACCACCAAAAGGATGACAGAGCGAACTCACACCGGCTACTACCACCAAAAGGATGATAGAGCAAAACACACTCGCACAATCTAACATCGACGAAATGACAGACCCACCACCAAATGGATGACAGAGCTAACTCACACCGGCTACTACCACCAAAAGGATGATAGAGCAAAACACACTCGCACAATCTGACATCGACGAAATGACAGACCCGCCACCAAAAGGATAACTGAGCAAACTCAAACCGGTTACTACGAACAAAAGTATGATAGAGCAAAACACACTCGCACAATCTGACATCAATGAAATGACAGTTCTACCACCAAAAGGATTACTGAGCAAACTCACACCAGCTACTACCACCAAAAGGATGATAGAGCAAAACACACTCGCACAATCTGACATCGAAGAAATGACAGACCCACCACCAAAAGCATGACTGAGCAAAGTCACACTGGCTAATACAACCAAATGAATGATAGAGCATAACAATCGCACAATCTGACATCGACGAAATGACAGAGCCACCACCAAGAGGATGATGGAGCAAACTCACACCAGCTACTAATACCAAAAGGATGATAGAGCAAAACAAATTCACACAATCTAGCATTGACGAAATCATAGACTCACCACCAATAGGATGACGGGGCAATCTCACACTGGCTACTACCACCAAAAGGATGATAAAGCAAAACACACTCGCACAATCTAACATCGATGAAATGACAGACCCACCAACAAAAGGATGACTAAGTAAACTCACACCGGTTACTACCACCAAAAGAATGATGGAGGAAAACACTGGCACAGTCTGACATCGACGAAATGACAGACCCACCACGAAAAGAATGACAGAGCAAACTGATATCGGCTACTAAAACCAAAAGGAGGATAGAGAAAAACAAACTCACAAAATCTAGCATCGACGAAATCACAGACCCACCACCAAAAGGATAACGGAGCAAACTCACACCGGCTACTACCACCAAAAGGATGATAGGGCAAAACACACTCGCACAATCTGACATCGACGAAATCACAGACCCACCACCAAAAGGATGACGGAGCAAACTTACACCGTCTACTACCACCAAAAGGATGATAGAGCGAAACACACTCGCACAATCTGACATCGACGAAATGACAGACTCACCACAAAAAGGATGACTGAGCGAACTCACACAGGCTACTATCACAAAAGGATGATAGAGCAAAACACACTCGCACAATCTGACATCGATTAAATGACAGACCCACCACCAAAAGGATGACTGAGCAAACTCACACCGGTTACTACCACCAAAAGAATGACGGAACAAACTCATACCGGCTACTAAAACCAAAAGGATGATAGAGAAAAACAAACGCGCACAATCTAGCATTGGAGAAATCACAGACCCACGACCAAAAGGATGACGGAGAAAACTTACACCGGCTACTACCACCAAATGGATTATAGAGCAAAACAATCGCACAATCTGGCATCGACAAAATGACAGACCCACAACCAAAAGGATGACGGAGCAAACTCACACCGGCTACTACAACCAAAAGGATGATAGAGCAAAACACACTCACATAATCTGACATCGACGAAATGACAGAGCCACCACGAAAAGGATGACAGAGCAAACTCACACTAGCTACTAATACCAAAAGGATGATAGAGCAAAACAAATTCGCACAATCTAGCATTGACGAAATCATAGACTCACCACCAATAGGATGATGGGGCAAACTCACACTGGCTACTACCACCAAAAGGATGATAAAGCAAAACACACTCGCACAATCTAACATCGATGAAATGACAGACCCACCAACAAAAGGATGACTAACCAAACTCACACCGGTTACTACCACCAAAAGAATGATGGAGCAAAACACTGGCACAATCTGACATCGACGAAATGACAGACCCACCAAGAAAAAGATGACAGAGCAAACTGATATCGGCTACTAAAACCAAAAGGATGATAGAGAAAAACAAACTCACAAAATCTAGCATCGACGAAATCACAGACCCACTACCAAAAGGATAACGGTGCAAACTCACACCGGCTACTACCACCAAAAGGATGATAGAGCAAAACACACTCGCACAATCTGACATCGACGAAATCACAGACCCACCACCAAAAGGATGACGGAGAAAACTTACACCGTCTACTACCACCAAAAGGATGATAGAGCGAAACACACTCGCACAATCTGACATCGACGAAATGACAGACTCACCACGAAAAGGAAGACTGAGCGAACTCACACAGGCTACTATCACAAAAGGATGATAGAGCAAAACACACTTGTACAATCTGACATCGATGAAATGACAGACCCACCACCAAAAGGATGACTGAGCAAACTCACACCGGTTACTACCACCAATAGGATGACGGAGCAAACTCATACCGGCTACTAAAACCAAAAGGACGATAGAGAAAAACAAACGCGCACAATCTAGCATTGGAGAAATCATAGACCCACGACCAAAAGGATGACGGAGCAAACTTACACCGGCTACTACCACCAAATGGATTATAGAGCAAAACAATCGCACAATCTGGCATCGACGATATGACAAACCCACAACCAAAAAGATGAAGGAGCGAACTCACTTCGGCTATTACAACCAAAAGGATGATAGAGCAAAACACACTCACAGAATCTGACATCGACGAAATGACAGACCCACCACCAAAAGGATGACAGAGCTAACTCACACCGGCCACTACACCAATAGGATGATAAAGCAAAACACACTCGTACAATCTGACATCGATGAAATGACAAATCCACCACCAAAAGGCTGACTGAGCAAGCTCACACCGGCTACTACCACCAAAAGAATGATAGAGCAAAACACTTGCACAATCTGACATCGATGAAATGACAGACTCACCACCAAAAGGTTGACGGAGCGAATTCACACCGACTACTATCACCAAAAGGATGATAACACAACACACACTCGCACAATCTGAAATTGAATAAATGACAGACCCACCACCAAAGGGATGAAGGAGCGAACTCACACCGGCTACCTCCACCAAAAGGGTGATAGAGAAAAACACACTCGCACAATCTCAAATCGACAAAATAACAGACCCACCACCAAAAGGATGACGGAGCAAACTCAAACCGGCTACTACCACCAAAAGGATGATAGAGCAAAACAAACTCGCACAATCTATCTTCGACGAAATGACAGACCCACGACCAAAAGGATGTCGGAGCAAACTGACACCGGCTACTACCACCAAATGGATTATAGAGCAAAACAATCGCACAATCTGGCATCGACGAAATGACAGAGCCACCACCAAAAGGTTGATGGAGCAAACTCACACTAGCTACTAAAACCAAAAGGATGATAGAGCAAAACAAATTCGCACAATCTAGCATCGTTGAAATCACAGACTCACCACCAAAAGGATGACGGAGCAAACTCACATCGGCTACTACCACCAAAAGTATGATAGAGAAAAACACACTTGCACAATTGCTCTATCATCCTTTTGGTGGTAGTAGCTGGTGTGAGTTTGCTCAGTAATCCTTTTGGTGGTGGGTCTGAATTTCATTGATGTCAGATTATGCGAGTGTGTTTTGCTCTATCATACTTTTGGTGGTAGTAGCCGGTTTGAGTTTGCTCCGTCATCCTTTTGGTGGTGGGTCTGTCACTTTGTCGATTTGAGATTGTGCGAGTGTGTTTTTCTCTATCACCGTTTTGGTGGAGGTAGCCGGTGTGAGTTTGCTCCTTCATCCCTTTGGTGGTGGGTCTGTCATTTAT
Organism: Lathyrus sativus; assembly: GCA_963859935.3. NCBI lineage: Eukaryota > Viridiplantae > Streptophyta > Magnoliopsida > Fabales > Fabaceae > Lathyrus > Lathyrus sativus. Next base: position 136,681 of record CAWUDS030003820.1, on the reverse strand, counting down.
TCGATTTCAGATTGTGCGAGTGTATGTTGTGTTTTCATCCTTTTGGTGATAGTAGTCGGTGTGAATTCGCTCCGTCAACCCAAAAGGATGATAGAGCAAAACAAATTCGCACAATCTAGCATCGACGAAATCACAGACTCACCACCAAAAGTATGATAGAGCAAAACACACTCGCACAACCTGACATCGACGAAATGACAGAACCACCACCAAAAGGATGACGAAGCAAACTCACACCAGCTACTACCACCAAAAGTATGATAGAGAAAAACATACTTGCACAATCTGACATCAATGAAATGACAGACCCACCACCAAAAGGATTACTGAGCAAACTCACACCAGCTACTACCACCAAAAGGATGACTGAGCAAACTCACACCGGCTACTACAACCAAATGAGGGATAGAGCATAACAATCGCACAATCTGACATCGACGAAATGAAAGAGCCACCACCAAAAGGATGACGGAGCAAACTCACACCAGCTACTAAAACCAAAAGGATGATAGAGCATAACAAATTCGCACAATCTAGCATTGACGAAATCACAGACTCACCACCAATAATATGACGGAGCAAACTCACACTGACTACTACCACCAAAAGGATGATAAAGCAAAACACACTCGCACAATATAACATCGATGAAATGACAGACCCACCAACAAAAGGATGACTAACCAAACTCACACCGGTTACTACCACCAAAAGAATGATGGAGCAAAACACTGGCACAATCTGACATCGACGAAATGACAGTCCCACCACGAAAAGGATGACAGAGCAAACTGATATCGGCTACTAAAACCAAAACGATGATAGAGAAAAACAAACTCGTACAATCTGGCATCGACGAAATTACAGACCCACCACCAAAAGGATGACGAAGCAAACTCACACCGGCTACTACCACCAAAAGGATGATAGAGCTAAACACACTTGCACAATCTGACATCGACGAAATGACAGACCCACCACCAAGAGGATGACGGAGCAAACTTATACCGGCTACTTCCACCAAAAGGATGATAGAGCGAAACACACTCGCACAATCTGACATCGATGAAATGACAGACCCACCACCAAAAGGATGACTAAGCAAACTCACACCGGTTACTACCACCAAAAGGATGACGGGCTAATAAAACCAAAAGGATGATAGAGAAAAACAAACGCGCACAATCTAGCATTGGAGAAATCACAGACCCACGACCAAAAGGATGATGGAGCAAACTTACACCGGCTACTACCACCAAATGGATTATAGAGCAAAACAATCGCACAATCTGACATCGACGAAATGACAGACCCACCAAGAAAAGGATGACAGAGCAAACTGCTATCGGCTACTAAAACCAAAAGGATGATAGAGTAAAACAAACTCACAAAATCTAGCATCGACGAAATCACAGACCCACAACCAAAAGGATAACGGAGCAAACTCACACCGGCTACTACAACCAAAAGGATGATAGAGCAAAACACACTTGCACAATCTGACATCGACGAAATGACAGACCCACCACCAAAAGGATGACAGAGCTAACTCACACTGGCCACTACCACCAAAAGGATGATAAAGCAAAACACACTCGTACAATCTGACATCGATGAAATGACAAACACTCCACAAAAAGGTTGACTGAGCAAACTCACACCGGCTACTACCACCAAAAGAATGATAGAGCAAATCACTTGCACAATCTGACATCGATGAAATGACAGACTCACCACCAAAAGGTTGACGGAGCGAATTCACACCGACTACTATCACCAAAAGGATGATAAAGCAACACACACTCGCACAATCTGAAATCGAATAAATGACAGACCCACCACCAAAGGGATGAAGGAGCGAACTCACACCGGCTACCTCCACCAAAAGGGTGATAGAGAAAAACACACTCGCACAATCTCAAATCGACAAAATGACAGACCCACCACCAAAAGGATGACGTAGCAAACTCAAACCGGCTACTACCACCAAAAGTATAATAGAGCAAAACACACTCGCATAATCTGACATCAATGAAATTCAGACCCACCACCAAAAGGATTATTGAGCAAACTCACACCAGCTACTACCACCAAAAGGATGATAGAGAAAAACAAACTCGCACAATCTAGCATCGACGAAATGACAGACCCACGACCAAAAGGATGACGGAGCAAACTGACACCGGCTACTACCACCAAATGGATTATAGAGCAAAACAATCGCACAATTTGGCATCGACGAAATGACAGAGCCACCACCAAAAGGTTGATGGAGCAAACTCACACTAGCTACTAAAACCAAAAGGATGATAGAGTAAAACAAATTCGCACAATCTAGCATCGACGAAATCACACACTCACCACCAAAAGGATGACGGGGCAAACTCACATCGGCTTCTACCACCAAAAGGATGATAGAGCAAAACACACTCGCATAACCTGACATCGACGAAATGACAGACCCACCACCAAAAGGATGACGGAGCAAACTCACACCGGCTACTACCACCAAAAGTATGATAGAGAAAAACACACTTGCACAATCTGACATCAATGAAATGACAGACCCACCACCAAAAGGATTACTCAGCAAACTCACACCAGCTACTACCACCAAAAGGACGACTGAGCAAAATCACACCGGCTACTACAACCAAATGAATGATAGAGCATAACAATCGCACAATCTGACATCGACGAAATGAAAGAGCCACCACCAAAAGGATGACGGAGCAAACTCACACCAGCTACTAAAACCAAAAGGATGATAGAGCATAACAAATTCGCACAATCTAGCATTGACGAAATCACAGACTCACCACCAATAGGATGACGGAGCAAACTCACACTGGCTACTACCACCAAAAGGATGATAAAGCAAAACACACTCGCACAATCTAACATCGATGAAATGACCGACCCACCAACAAAAGGATGACTAACCAAACTCACACCGGTTACTACCACCAAAAGAATGATGGAGGAAAACACTGGCACAATCTGACATCGACGAAATGACAGACCCGCCACAAAAAGGATGACAGAGAAAACTGATATCGGCTACTAAAACCAAAATGATGATAGAGAAAAACAAACTCGCACAATCTGGCATCGACGAAATCACAGACCCACCACCAAAAGGATGACGGAGCAAACTCACACCAGCTACTACCACCAAAAGGATGATAGAGCAAAACACACTTGCACAATCTGACATCGACGAAATGACAGACCCACCACCAAAAGGATGACGAAGCAAACTTACACCGGCTACTTCCACCAAAAGGATGATAGAGCGAAACACACTCGCAGAATCTGACATCGATGAAATGACAGACCCACCACCAAAAGGATGACTAAGCAAACTCACACCGGTTACTACCACCAAAAGGATGACGGAGCAAACTCATACCGGCTACTAAAACCAAAAGGATGATAGAGAAAAACAAACGCGCACAATCTAGCATTGGAGAAATCACAGACCCACGACCAAAAGGATGATGGAGCAAACTTACACCGGCTACTACCACCAAATGGATTGTAGAGCAAAACAATCGCACAATCTAGCATCGACAAAATGACAGACCCAAAACCAAAAGGATGATGGAGCAAACTCACTTCGGCTACTACAACCAAAAGCATGATAGAACAAAACACACTCACAGAATCTGACATCTACGAAATGATAGACCCACCACCAAAAGGATGACAGAGCTAACTCACACCGGCCACTACCACCAATAGGATGATAAAGAAAAACACACTCGTACAATCTGACATCGATGAAATGACAAACCCACCACCAAAAGGTTGACTGAGCAAACTCACACCGGCTACTACCACCAAAAGAATGATAGAGAAAAACACTTGCACAATCTGACATCGATAAAATGACAGACTCACCACCAAAAGGTTGAAGGAGCGAATTCACACCGACTAATATCACCAAAAGGATGATAACACAACACACACTCGCACAATCTGAAATCGAATAAATGACAGACCCACCACCAAAGGGATGAAGGAGGGAACTCATACCGGCTACCTCCACCAAAAGGGTGATAGAGAAAAACACACTCGCACAATCTCAAATCGACAAAATGACAGACCCACCACCAAAAGGATGACGAAGCAAACTCAAACCGGCTACTACCACCAAAAGTATGATAGAGCAAAACACACTCGCATAATCTGACATCAATGAAATTCAGACCCGCCACCAAAAGGATTACTGAGCAAACTCACACCAGCTACTACCACCAAAAGGATGATAGAGCAAAACAAACACGCACAATCTAGCATCGACGAAATGACAGACCCACGACCAAAAGGATGACGGAGCAAACTGACACCGGCTACTACCACCAAATGGATTATAGAGCAAAACAATCGCACAATCTGGCATCGACGAAATGACAGAGCCACCACCAAAAGGATGACAAAGCAAACTCACACCAGCTACTAAAACCAAAAGGATGATAGAGCAAAACAAATTCGCACAATCTAGCATCGACGAAATCACAGACTCACCACCAAAAGGATGACTGAGCAAACTCACATCGGCTACTACCACCAAAAGGATGATAGAACAAAACACACTCGCACAACCTGACATCGACGAAATGACAGACCCACCACCAAAAGGATTACTGAGCAAACTCACACCAGCTACTACCACCAAAAGGATGACTGAGCAAACTCACACCGGCTACTACAACCCAATGAGTGATAGAGCATAACAATCGCACAATCTGACATCGACGAAATGAAAGAGCCACCACCAAAAGGATGACGGAGCAAACTCACACTAGCTACTAAAACCAAAAGGATGATAGAGCATAACAAATTCGCACAATCTAGCATTGACGAAATGACAGACCCACCGCGAAAAGGATGACAAAGCAAACTGATATTGGCTACTAAAACCAAAAGGATGATAGAGACAAACAAACTCACACAATCTAGCATCGACGAAATCACAGACCCACCACCAAAAGGATGACGGAGCAAACTCACATAGGCTACTACCACCAAAAGGATGATAGAGCAAAACACACTCGCACAATCTGACATCGACGAAATGACAGACCCACCACCGAAAGGATGACTAAGCAAACTCACACCGGTTACTACCACCAAAAGGATGACGGAGCAAACTCATACTGGCTACTAAAACCAAAAGGATGATAGAGAAAAACAAACGTGCACAATCTAGCATTGGAGAAATCACAGACCCACGACCAAAAGGATGACGGAGCAAACTTACACCGGCTACTACCACCAAATGAATTATAGAGCAAAACAATCGCACAATCTGGCATCGACGAAATGACAGACCCACAACCAAAAGGATGACGGAGCGAACTCACACCGGCTAATACAACCAAAAGGATGATAGAGCAAAACACACTCACAGAATCTGACATCGACGAAATGACAGACCCACCACCAAAAGGATGACAGGGCTAACTCACACCGGCCACTACCACCAAAAGGATGATAAAGCAAAACACACTCGTACAATCTGACATCGATGAAATGACAAACCCACCACCAAAAGGTTGACTGAGCAAACTCACACCGACTACTACCACTAAAAGAATGATAGAGCAAAACACTTGCACAAACTGACATCGATGAAATGACAGACTCACCACCAAAAGGTTGACGGAGCGAATTCACACCGACTATTATCACCAAAAGGATGTTAAAGCAACATGCACTCGCACAATCTGAAATCAAATAAATGACAGACCCACCACCAAAGGGATGAAGGAGCGAACTCATACCGGCTACCTCCACCAAAAGGGTGATAGAGAAAAACAAACTCGCAAATCTCAAATCGACAAAATGACAGACCCACCACCAAAAGGACGACGGAGCAAACTCAAACCAACTACTACCACCAAATGTATGATAGAGAAAAACACACTCGCATAATATGACATCAATGAAATGACAGACCCACCACAAAAAGGATTACTGAGCAAACTCATACCAGCTACTACCACCAAAAGGATGATAGAGCAAAACAAACTCGCACAATCTAGCATCGACGAAATGACAGACCCATGACCAAAAGGGTGACGGAGCAAACTCACACCGGCTACTACCACCAAATGGATTATAGAGCAAAACAATCGCACAATCTGGCATCGACGAAATGACAGAGCCACCACCAAAAGGATGACGGAGCAAACTCATACCAGCTACTAAAACCAAAAGGATGATAGAGCAAAACAAATTCGCACAATCTAGCATCGACGAAATCACAGACTCACCACCAAAAGGATGACAGAGCAAACTCACACCGGCTACTACCACCAAAAGGATGATAGAGCAAAACACACTCGCACAATCAATCATCGACGAAATGACATACCCACCAGCAAAAAGATGACTGAGCGAACTCACACAGGCTACTATCACAAAAGGATGATAGAGCAAAACACACTAGCACAATCTGACATCGATGAAATGACATATCCACCACCAAAAGGATGACTAAGCAAACTTACACCAGTTACAACCACCAAAAGGATGACGGAGCAAACTCATACAGGCTACTAAAACCAAAAGGATGATAGAGAAAAACAAACGCGCACAATCTAGCATTGGAGAAATCACAGACCCACGACCAAAAGGATGACGGAGCAAACTTACACCGGCTACTACCACCAAATGGATTATAGAGCAAAACAATCGCACAATCTGGCATCGACGAAATGACATACCCACAACCAAAAGGATGACGGAGCGAACTCACTTCGGCTACTACAACCAAAAGGTTGATAGAGCAAAACACACTCACATAATCTAACATCGACGAAACGACAGACCCACCACCAAAAGGATGACAGAGCTAACTCACATCGGCCACTACCACCAAAAGGATGATAAAGCAAAACACACTCGTACAATCTGAAATCAATGAAATGACAAACCCACAACCAAAAGGTTGACTGAGCAAACTCACACCGGCTACTACCACCAAAAGAATGATAGAGCAAAACACTTGCACAAACTGACATCGATGAAATGACAGACTCACCCCCAAAAGGTTGACGGAGCGAATTCACACCGACTATTATCACCAAAAGGATGTTAAAGTAACACGCACTCGCACAATCTGAAATCGAATAAATGACAGACCCACCACCAAAGGGATGAAGGAGCGAACTCATACCGGCTACCTCCACCAAAAGGGTGATAGAGAAAAACAAACTCGCAAATCTCAAATCGACAAAATGACAGACCCACCACCAAAAGGATGACGGAGCAAACTCAAACAAACTACTACCACCAAATGTATGATAGAGAAAAACACACTCGCATAATATGACATCAATGAAATGACAGACCCACCACAAAAAGGATTACTGAGCAAACTCATACCAGCTACTACCACCAAAAGGATGATAGAGCAAAACAAACTCGCACAATCTAGCATCGACGAAATGACAGACCCACGACCAAAAGGATGACGGAGCAAACTCACACCGGCTACTACCACCAAATGGATTATAGAGCAAAACAATCGCACAATCTGGCATCGACGAAATGACAGAGCCACCACCAAAAGGATGACGGAGCAAACTCATACTAGCTACTAAAACCAAAATGATGATAGAGCAAAACAAATTCGCACAATCTAGCATCGACGAAATCACAGACTCACCACCAAAAGGATGACAGAGCAAACTCATACCGGCTACTACCACCAAAAGGATGATAGAGCAAAACACACTCGCACAATCTGACATCGACGAAATGACAGACCCACCACCAAAAGGATAACTGAGCGAACTCACACAAGCTACTATCACAAAAGGATGATAGAGCAAAACACACTAGCACAATCTGACATCGATGAAATGACATATCCACCACCAAAAGGATGACTAAGCAAACTCACACCAGTTACAACCACCAAAAGGATGACGGAGCAAACTCATACCGGCTACTAAAACCAAAAGGATGATAGAGAAAAACAAACGCGCACAATCTAGAATTGGAGAAATCACAGACCCACGACCAAAAGGATGACGGAGCAAACTTACACCGGCTACTACCACCAAATGGATTATAGAGCAAAACAATCGCACAATCTGGCATCGACGAAATGACAGACCCACAACCAAAAGGATGACGGAGCGAACTCACTTCGGCTACTACAACCAAAAGGTTGATAGAGCAAAACACACTCACAGAATTTGACATCGACGAAATGACAGACCCACCACCAAAAGGATGACAGAGCTAACTCACATCGGCCACTACCACCAAAAGGATGATAAAGCAAAACACACTCGTACAATCTGACATCGATGAAAAGACAAACCCACCACCAAAAGGTTGACTGAGCAAACTCACACCGGCTACTACCACCAAAAGAATGATAGAGCAAAACACTTGCACAAACTGACATCGATGAAATGACAGACTCACCACCAAAAGGTTGACAGAGCGAATTCCCACCGACTATTATCACCAAAAGGATGTTAAAGCAACACGCACTCGCACAATCTGAAATCGAATAAATGACAGACCCACCACCAAAGGGATAAAGGAGCGAACTCACACCGGCTACCTCCACCAAAAGGGTGATAGAGAAAAACACACTCGCACAATCTCAAATCGACAAAATGACAGACCCACCACCAAAAGGATGACGGAGCAAACTCAAACCGGCTACTACCAACAAAAGTATGATAGAGCAAAACACACTCGCATAATCTAACATCAATGAAATGACAGACCCATCACCAAAAGGATTACTGAGCAAACTCACACCAGCTACTACCACCAAAAGGATGATAGAGCAAAACAAAATCGCACAATCTAGCATCGACGAAATGACAGACCCACGACCCAAAGGATGACGGAGCAAACTCACACCGGCTACTACCACCAAATGGATTATAGAGCAAAACAATCACACAATCTAGCATTGATGAAATGACAGAGCCACCACCAAAAGGATGACGGAGCAAACTCACACCAGCTACTAAAACCAAAAGGATGATAGAGCAAAACAAATTCGCACAATCTAGCATCGACGAAATCACAGACCCACCACCAAAAGGATGACAGAGCAAACTCACACCGGCTACTACCACCAAAAGGATGATAGAGCAAAACACACTCGCACAATCTGACATCCACGAAATGACAGACCCACCACCAAAAGGATGACTGAGCAAACTCACACCGGTTACTACCACCAAAAGGATGACGGAGCAAACTCATACCGGCTACTAAAACCAAAAGGATGATAGAGAAAAACAAACACGCACAATCTAGCATTGGAGAAATCACAGACCCACGACCAAAAGGATGACGGAGCAAACTACCACCAAATGGATTATAGAGCAAAACAATCGCACAATCTGGCATCGACGAAATGACAGACCCACAACCAAAAGGATGACGGAGCGAACTCACATCGGCTACTACAACCAAAATGATGATAGAGCAAAACACACTCACATAGTCTGACATCGACGAAATGACAGACCCACCACCAAAAGGATGACAGAGTTAACTCACACCGGCCACTACCACCAAAAGGATGACGGAGCAAACTCACACCGGCTACTACCACCAAAAGTATGATAGAGCAAAACACACTTGCACAATCTGACATCAATGAAATGACAGACCCACCACCAAAATGATTACTGAGCAATTTCACACCAGCTACTACCACCAAAAGGATGACTGAGCAAACTCACACCAGCTACTACAACCAAATGAATGATAGAGCATAACAATCACACAATCTGACATCGACGGAATGAAAGAGCCACCACCAAAAGGATGACGGAGCAAACTCACACCAGCTACTAAAACCAAAAGGATGATAAAGCAAAACAAATTCGCACAATCTAGCATTGACGAAATCACAGACTCACCACCAATAGGATGACGGAGCAAACTCACACTGGCTACTACCACCAAAAGGATGATAAAGCAAAACACACACGCACAATCTAACATCGATGAAATGACAGACCCACCAACAAAAGGATGACTAACCAAACTCACACCGGTTACTACCACCAAAAGAATGATGGAGCAAAACACTGGCACAATCTGACATCGACGAAATGACGAACCCACCACGAAAAGGAATACAGAGCAAACTGATATCTGCTACTAAAACCAAAAGGATGATAGAGAAAAACAAACTCGCACAATCTAGCATCGACGAAATCACAGACCCACCACCAAAAGGATGACGGAGCAAACTCACACTGGCTACTACCACCAAAAGGATGATAGAGCAAAACAAACTCGCACAATCTGACATCGACGAAATGACAGGCCCACCACCAAAAGGATGACGGAGAAAACTTACACCGGCTACTACCACCAAAAGGATGATAGAGCGAAACACACTCCCACAATCTGACATCGACAAAATGACAGACTCACCACCAAAAGGATGATTGAGCGAACTCACACCGGCTACTATCACAAAAGGATGATAGAGTAAAACACACTCGCACAATCTGACATCAATGAAATGACAGACCCACCACCAAAAGGATGACTGAGCAAACTCACACCAGCTACTACAACCAAATGAATGATAGAGCATAACAATCACACAATCTGACATCGACGGAATGAAAGAGCCACCACCAAAAGGATGACGGAGCAAACTCACACCAGCTACTAAAACCAAAAGGACGATAAAGCAAAACAAATTCGCACAATCTAGCATTGACGAAATCACAGACTCACCACCAATAGGATGACGGAGCAAACTCACACTGGCTACTACCACCAAAAGGATGATAAAGCAAAACACACACGCACAATCTAACATCGATGAAATGACAGACCCACCAACAAAAGGATGACTAACCAAACTCACACCGGTTACTACCACCAAAAGAATGATGGAGCAAAACACTGGCACAATCTGACATCGACGAAATGACGAACCCACCACGAAAAGGATGACAGAGCAAACTGATATCGGCTACTAAAACCAAAAGGATGATAGAGAAAAACAAACTCGCACAATCTAGCATCGACGAAATCACAGACCCACCACCAAAAGGATGACGGAGCAAACTCACACTGGCTACTACCACCAAAAGGATGATAGAGCAAAACAAACTCGCACAATCTGACATCGACGAAATGACAGGCCCACCACCAAAAGGATGACGGAGAAAACTTACACCGGCTACTACCACCAAAAGGATGATAGAGCGAAACACACTCCCACAATCTGACATCGACAAAATGACAGACTCACCACCAAAAGGATGACTGAGCGAACTCACACCGGCTACTATCACAAAAGGATGATAGAGTAAAACACACTCGCACAATCTGACATCAATGAAATGACAGACCCACCACCAAAAGGATGACAGAGCAAACTCACACCGGTTACTACCACCAAAAGGATGACGTAGCAAACTCATACTGGCTACTAAAACCAAAAGGATGATAGAGAAAAACAAACGCGCACAATCTAACATTGGAGAAATCATAGACCCCCGACCAAAAGGATGACGGAGCAAACTTACACCGGCTACTACCACCAAATGGATTATAGAGCAAAACAATCGCACAATCTGGCATCGACGAAATGACAGACCCACGACCAAAAGGATGACGGAGCGAACTCACACCGGCTACTACCACCAAAAGGATGATAGAGCACAACACACTCACAAAATCTGATATCGACGAAATGACAGACCCACCACAAAAAGGATGAGAGAGCTAACTCACACCGGCCACTACCACCAAAAGGATGATAAAGCAAAACACACTCGTACAATCTGACATCGATGAAATGACAAACCCACCACCAAAAGGTTGACTGAGCAAACTCACACCGGCTACTACCACCAAAAGAATGATAGAGCAAAACACTTGCACAATCTGACATCGATGAAATGACAGACTCACCACCAAAAGGTTGACGGAGTGAATTCACACCGACTACTATCACCAAAAGGATGATAAAGCAACACACACTCGCACAATCTGAAATCGAATAAATGACAGACCCACCACCAAAGGGATGAAGGAGCGAACTCACACCGGCTACCTCCACCAAAAGGGTGATAGAGGAAAACACACTCGCACAATCTCAAATCGACAAAATGACAGACCCACCACCAAAAGGATGACAGAGCAAACCCAAACTGGCTACTACCACCAAAAGTATGATAGAGCAAAACACACTCGCATAATCTGACATCAATGAAATGACAGACCCACCACCAAAAGGATTACTTAGCAAACTCACACCAGCTACTACCACCAAAAGGATGATAGAGCAAAACAAACTCGCACAATCTAGCATCGACGAAATGACAGACCCACGACCAAAAGGATGAAGGAGCAAACTCACACCGGCTACTACCACCAAATGGATTATAGAGAAAAACAATCGCACAATCTGACATCGACGAAATTACAGAGCCACCACCCAAAGGATGACGGAGCAAACTCACACCAGCTATTAAAACCAAAAAGATGATAGAGCAAAACAAATTCGCATAATCTAGCATCGACGAAATCACAGACTCACCACCAAAAGGATGACGGAGCAAACTCACACCGGCTACTACAACCAAAAGGATGATAAAGCAAAACACACTCGCACAATCTGACATTGACGAAATGACATACCCACTACCAAAAGGATGACGGAGCAAACTCACACTGGCTACTACCACTAAAAGGACGATAGAGCAAAACACACTCGCACAATCTGACATCGATGAAATGACAGACTCACCACCAAAAGGATGATTGAGCGAACTCACACCGGCTACTATCACAAAAGATTGATATAGCAAAACACACTCGCATAATCTGACATCGATGAAATGACAGACCCACCACCAAAAGGATGACTGAGCAAACTCACACCGGTTACTACCAACAAAAGAATGATGGAGCAAAAACTGACACAATCTAACATCGACGAAATGACAGACCCATCACCAAAAGGATGATGGAGCAAACTCATACCGGATACTAAAACCAAAAGGATGATTGAGAAAAACAAACTCGCACAATCTAGCATTGGAGAAATCACAGACCCATGACCAAATGGATGACGGAGCAAACTCACACCGGCTACTACCACCAAATGGATTATAGAGCAAAACAATCGCACAATCTGGCATCGACGAAATGACAGACCCACAACCAAAAGGATGACGGATCGAACTCACACCGGCTACTACCACCAAAAAGGATGATAGAGAAAAACACAATCTGAAATCGAATAAATGACAGACCCACCACTAAAGGGATGGAGGAGCGAACTCACAACGGCTACCACCACCAAAAGGATGATAGAGAAAAACACACTCGCACAATCTCAAATCGAAAAAATGACAGACCGACCATCAAAAGGATGATGGAGCAAACTCAAACCGGCTACTACCACCAAAAGTATGATAGAGCAAAACACAATCGCACAATCTGACATCAATGAAATGACAGACCCACCACCAAAAGGATTACTGAGCAAACTCACACCAGCTACTACCACCAAAAGGATGACAGAGCAAAACACACTCGCACAATCTAACATCGATGAAATGACAGACCCACCACCAAAAGGATCACTGAGCAATCTCACACCGGCTACTACCACCAAATGAATGATAGACCAAAACAATCCCACAATCTGACATCGACGAAATGACCGAGCCACTACCAAAAGGATGACGGAGCAAACTCACACCAGCTACTAAAACCAAAAGGATGATAGAGCAAAACAAATTTGCACAATCTAGCATTGTCGAAATCACAGACTCACCACCAAAAGGATGACGGAGCAAACTCACACCGGCTACTACCACCAAAAGGATGATAGAGAAAAACACACTCGCACAATCTAACATCTATGAAATGACAGACCCACCACCAAAAGGATGACGCAGCAAACTCACACCAGTTACTACCACCAAAAGAATGATGTAGCAAAACACTGGCACAATCTAACATCGACGAAATGACAGACCCACCACCAAAAGGATGACGGAGGAAACTCATACCGGCTACTAAAACCAAAAGGATGATAGAGAAAAACAAACTCGCACAATCTAGCATCGACGAAATGACAGACCTACGACCAAAAGGATGACGGAGCAAACTCACACCGGCTACTACCACAAAATCGATTATAGAGAAAAACAATCGCACAATCTGGCATCGACGAAATGACAGACCCACAACCAAAAGGATGACGGAGCAAACTCATACCGGCTACTAAAACCAAAAGGATGATAGAGAAAAACAAACTTGCACAATCTAGCATCGAAGAAATGACAGACCCACGACCAAAAGGATGACAGAGCAAACTCACACCGGCTACTACCACCAAATGGATTATAGAGCAAAACAATCGCACAATCTGGCATCGACGAAATGACAGACCCACAACCAAAAGGATGACGGAACAAACTCACACCGACTACTACCACCAAAAGGATGATAGAGCAAAACACACTCATACAATCTGACATAGGCGAAATGATAGACCCACCACCAAAAGGATGACAGAGCTAACTCACAACGGCTACTAACACCAAAAGCATGATAGAGCAAAACACACTCGTACAATCTGACATCGATGAAATGTCAAACCCACCACCAAAAGGATGACTGAGCAAACTCACACCATCTACTACCACCAAAACAATGATAGAGCAAAACACTTGCACAATCTGACATCGATGAAATGACAGACTCACCTCCAAAAGGTTGACGGAGCGAATTCACACCGACTACTATCACCAAAAGTATGATAAAGCAACACACACTCGCACAATCTGAAATCGATGAAATGACAGACCCACCACCAAACGGATGAAGGAGCAAACTCACAACGGCTACCACCACCAAAAGGATGATAGAGAAAAACACACTCGCACAATCTCAAATCGACAAAATGACAGACCCACCACAAAAATGATGACGGAGCAAACTCGAACCGGCTACTACCACCAAAAGTATGATAGAGCAAAACACACTCGCACAATCTGACATCAAAAAAATGACAGACCCACCACCAAAAGGATTACTAAGCAAACTCACACCGGCTACTACCACCAAATGAATGATAGAGCAAAACAATCGCACAATCTGACATCAACGAAATGACAGAGCCACTACCAAAAGGATGACGGAGCATACTCACACCAGCTACTAAAACCAAAAGGATGATAGAGCAAAACAAATTTGCACACTCTAGCATTGACGAAATCACAGACTCACCACCAAAAGGATGACGGAGCAAACTCACACCGGCTACTACCACCAAAAGGATGATAGAGCAAAACACACTCGCACAATCTAAATCGATGAAATGACAGACCCACCACCAAAAGGATGACGGAGCAAACTCACGCCGGTTACTACCACCAAAAGAATGATGGAGCAAAATACTGACACAATCTATCATCGACGAAATGACAAACACACCACCAAAAGGATGACGGAGCAAACTCATACCGGCTACTAAAACCAAAAGGATGATAGAGAAAAACAAACTCGCAGAATCTAGCATCGACGAAATGACAGACCTACGACCAAAAGGATGACGGAGCAAACTCACACCGGCTACTACCACCAAATGGATGATAGAGAAAAACACACTCGCACAATCTGACATCGACGAAATGACAGACTCACCACCAAAAGGATGACTGAGCGAACTCACACCGGCTACTATCACAAAAGGGTGATAGAGCAAAACACACTCGCACAATCTGACATCGATGAAATGACAGACCCACGACCAAAAGGATGACGGAGCAAACTCAAACCGGTTACTACCACCAAAAGAATGATGGCGCAAAACACTGGCACAATCTAACATTGACGAAATGACAGACCCACCACCAAAAGGATGACGGAGCAAACTCACACCGGCTACTAATACCAAAAGGATGATAGAGAAAACCAAACTCGCACAATCTAGCATCGATGAAATGACAGACCCACGACCAAAAGGATGACGGAGCAAACTCACACCGGCTACTACCACAAAATTGATTATAGAGAAAAACAATCGCACAATTTGGCATCGACGAAATGACAGACCCACAACCAAAAGGATGACGGAGAGAACTCACACCGACTACTACCACCAAAAGGATGATAGAGCAAAACACACTCATACAATCTGACATATGCGAAATGATAGACCCACCACCAAAGGATGACAGAGCTAACTCACAACGGCTACTACCACCAAATGGATTATAGAGCAAAACAATCGCACAATCTGGCATCGACGAAATGACAGACCCACAACCAAAAGGATGACGGAGCAAACTCACACCGACTACTACCACCAAAAGGATGATAGGGCAAAACACACTCATACAATCCGACATAGGCGAAATGATAGACCCACCACCAAAAGGATGACAGAGCTAACTCACAACGGCTACTAACACCAAAAGCATGATAGAGCAAAACACACTCGTACAATCTGACATCGATGAAATGTCAAACCCACCACCAAAAGGATGACTGAGCAAACTCACACCATCTACTACCACCAAAACAATGATAGAGCAAAACACTTGCACAATCTGACATCGATGAAATGACAGACTCACCTCCAAAAGGTTGACGGAGCGAATTCACACCGACTACTATCACCAAAAGGATGATAAAGCAACACACACTCGCACAATCTGAAATCGATGAAATGACAGACCCACCACCAAACGGATGAAGGAGCAAACTCACAACGGCTACCACCACCAAAAGGATGATAGAGAAAAAACACACTCGCACAATCTCAAATCGACAAAATGACAGACCCACCACAAAAATGATGACGGAGCAAACTCGAACCGGCTACTACCACCAAAAGTATGATAGAGCAAAACACACTCGCACAATCTGACATCAAAAAATGACAGACCCACCACCAAAAGGATTACTAAGCAAACTCACACCGGCTACTACCACCAAATGAATGATAGAGCAAAACAATCGCACAATCTGACATCAACGAAATGAGAGAGCCACTACCAAAAGGATGACGGAGCATACTCACACCAGCTAATAAAACCAAAAGGATGATAGAGCAAAACAAATTTGCACACTCTAGCATTGACGAAATCACAGACTCACGACCAAAAGGATGACGGAGCAAACTCACACCGGCTACTACCACCATTTGGATGATAGAGCAAAACACACTCGCACAATCTGACATCGACGAAATGACAGACTCACCACCAAAAGGATGACTGAGCGAACTCACACCGGTTACTATCACAAAAGGATGATAGAGCAAAACACACTCGCACAATCTGACATCGATGAAATGACAGACCCGCGACCAAAAGGATGACGGAGCAAACTCACACCGGTTACTACCACCAAAAGAATGATGGCGCAAAACATTGGCACAA
Organism: Lathyrus sativus; assembly: GCA_963859935.3. Classification (NCBI taxonomy): domain Eukaryota; kingdom Viridiplantae; phylum Streptophyta; class Magnoliopsida; order Fabales; family Fabaceae; genus Lathyrus; species Lathyrus sativus. The sequence goes on along the minus strand of CAWUDS030003820.1, from coordinate 119,252 downwards.
TCTAACATTGACGAAATGACAGACCCACCACCAAAAGGATGACGGAGCCAACTCACACCGGCTACTAATACCAAAAGGATGATAGAGAAAACCAAACTCGCACAATCTAGCATCGACGAAATGACAGACCCACGACCAAAAGGATGACGGAGCAAACTCACAGCGGCTACTACCACAAAATCGATTATAGAGAAAAACAATCGCACAATCTGGCATCGACGAAATGACAGATCCACAACCAAAAGGATGACGGAGCAAACTCATACCGGCTACTAAAACCAAAAGGATGATAGAGAAAAACAAACTCGCACAATCTAGCATCGAAGAAATGACAGACCCACGACTAAAAGGATGACGTAGCAAACTCACACCGGCTACTACCACCAAATGGATTATAGAGCAAAACAATCGCACAATCTGACATCGACAAAACGAAGGACCCACAACCAAAAGGATGATCGAGCGAACTCAAACCGACTACTACCACCAAAAGGATGATAGAGCAAAACACACTCATACAATCTGACATAGGCGAAATGATAGACCGACCACCAAAAGGATGACAGAGCTAACTCACAACGGCTATTACCACCAAAAGGATGATAGAGCAAAACACACTCGTACAATCTGACATCGATGAAATGTCAAACCCACCACCAAAAGGATGACTGAGCAAACTCACACCATCTACTACCACCAAAACAATGATAGAGCAAAACACTTGCACAATCTGACATCGATGAAATGACAGACTCACCTCCAAAAGGTTGACGGAGCGAATTCACACCGACTACTATCACCAAAAGGATGATAAAGCAACACACACTCGCACAATCTGAAATCGATGAAATGACAGACCCACCGCCAAAGGGATGAAGGAGCAAACTCACAACGGCTACAACCACCAAAAGGATGATAGAGAAAAACACACTCGCACAATCTCAAATCAACAAAATGACAGACCCACCACAAAAATGATGACGGAGCAAACTCGAACCGGCTACTACCATAAAAGTATGATAGAGCAAAACACACTCGCACAATCTGACATCAATGAAATGACAGACCAACCACCAAAAGGATTACTGAGCAAACTCACACTGGCTAGTACCACCAAATGAATGATAGAGCAAAACAATCGCACAATCTGACATCGATGAAATGACAGAGCCACTACCAAAAGAATGACGGAGCAAACTCACACCAACTACTAAAACCAAAAGGATGATAGAGTTAAACAAATTTGCACACTCTAGCATTGACGAAATCACAGACTCACCACCAAAAGGATGACGGAGCAAACTCACACCGGCTACTACCACCAAAAGGATGATAGAGCAAAACACACTCGCACAATCTAACATTGATGAAATGACAGACCCACCACCAAAATGATGACGGAACAAACTCACACCGGTTACTACCACCAAAAGAATGATGGAGCAAAACACTAGCACAATCTATCATCGACAAAATGACAAACACACCACCAAAAGGATGACGGAGCAAACTCATACCAGCTACTAAAACGAAAAGGATGATAGAGAAAAACAAACTCGCACAATCTAGCATCGACGAAATGACAGACCCACGACCAAAAGGATAACAGAGGAAACTCACACCGGCTACTACCATAAAATGGATTATAGAGAAAAACAATCGCACAATCTGGCATCGACGAAATGACAGACCCACAACCAAAAGGATGACGGAGCAAACTCATACCGGCTACTAAAACCAAAAGGATGATAGAGAAAAACAAACTCGCACAATCTAGCATCGAAGAAATGACAGACCCACGACCAAAAGGATGACGGAGCAAACTCACACCGGCTACTACCATCAAATGGATTATAGAGCAAAACAATCGCACAATATGGCATCGACGAAATGACAGACCCACAACCAAAAGGATGACGGAAGGAACTCACACCGACTACTACCACCAAAAGGATGATAGAGCAAAACTCACTCGCACAATCTAACATCGATGAAATGACAGACCCACCACCAAAAGGATGACAGAGCTAACTCACACCGGCTACTACCACCAAAAGGATGATAGAGAAAAACACACTCGTACAATCTAACATCGATGAAATGTCAAACCCACCACCAAAAGGATGACTGAGCAAACTCACACCATCTACTACCACCAAAAGAATGATAGAGCAAAACACTTGCACAATATGACATCGATGAAATGACAGACTCACCTCCAAAAGGTTGACGGAGCGAATTCACACCGACTACTATCACCAAAAGGATGATAAAGCAACACACACTCGCATAATCTGAAATCGATGAAATGACAGACCCACCACCAAAGGGATGAAGGAGCAAACTCACAACGGCTACCACCACCAAAAGGATGATAAAGAAAAAAACACTCGCACAACCTCAAATCGACAAAATGACTGACCCACCACCAAAAGGATGACGGAGCAAACTCAAACCGACTGCTACCACCAAAAGTATGATAGAGCAAAACACACTCGCACAATCTGACATCAATGAAATGACAGACCCACCGCCAAAAGGATTACTGAGCAAACTCACACAGGCTACTACCACCAAATGAACGATAGAGCAAAACAATCGCACAATCTGATATCGACGAAATGACAGAGCCACTACCAAAAGGATGACGAAGCAAACTCACACCAGCTACTAAAACCAAAAGGATGATAGAGCAAAACAAATTTGCACACTCTAGCATTGACGAAATAACAGACTCACCACCAAAAGGATGACGGAGCAAACTCACACCGGCTACTACCACCAAAAGGTTGATAGAGCAAAACACACTCGCACAATCTAACATCGATGAAATGACAGACCCACCACCAAAAGGATGACGGAGCAAACTCACACCGGTTACTACCACCAAAAGAATGATAGAGCAAAACACTAGCACAATCTATCATCGACGAAATGACAGACACACCACCAAAAGGATGACGGAGCAAACTCATACCAGCTACTAAAACCAAAAGGATGATAGAGAAAAACAAACTCGCACAATCTAGCATCGAAGAAATGACAGACCCACGACCAAAAGGATGACAGAGCAAACTCACACCGGCTACTACCACAAAATGGATTATAGAGAAAAACAATCGCACAATCTGGCATCGACGAAATGACAGACCCACAACCAAAAGGATGACGGAGTAAACTCATACCGGATACTAAAACCAAAAGGATGATAGAGAAAAATAAACTCACACAATCTAGCATCGAAGAAATGACAGACCCACGACCAAATGGATGACAGAGCAAACTCACACCGGCTACTACCACCAAATGGATTATAGAGCAAAACAATCGCGCAATCTAGCATCGACGAAATGACAGACCCACAACCAAAAGGATGACGGAGCGAACTCACACCGACTACTACCACCAAAAGGATGATAGAGCAAAACACACTCATACAATCTGACATAGACGAAATGATAGACCCACCGCCAAAAGGATGACAGAGCTAACTCACACCGGCTACTACCACCAAAAGGATGATAGAGAAAAACACACTCGTACAATCTGACATCGATGAAATGTCAAACCCACCACCAAAAGGATGACTGAGCAAACTCACACCATCTACTACCACCAAAAGAATGATAGAGCAAAACACTTGCACAATCTGATATCGATGAAATGACAGTCTCACCTCCAAAAGGTTGACGGAGCGAATTCACACCGACTACTATCACCAAAAGGATGATAAAGCAACACACACTCGCATAATCTGAAATCGATGAAATGACCGACCCGCCACCAAAGGGATGAAGGAGCAAACTCACAACGGCTACCACCACCAAAAGGATGATAGAGAAAAACACACTCGCACAATCTCAAATCGACAAAATGACTGACCCACCACCAAAAGGATGACAGAGCAAACTCAAACCGGCTACTACCACCAAAAGTATGATAGAGCAAAACACACTCGCACAATCTGACATCAATGAAATGACAGACCCACCGCCAAAAGGATTACTGAGCAAACTCACACCGGCTACTACCACCAAATGAATGATAGAGCAAAACAATCGCACAATCTGACATCGACGAAATGACAGAGCCACTACCAAAAGGATGACGGAGCAAACTCACACCAGCTACTAAAACCAAAAGGATGATAGAGCAAAACAAATTTGCACACTCTAGCATTGACGAAATCACAGACTCACCACCAAAAGGATGACGGAGCAAACTCACACCGGCTACTACCACCAAAAGGATGATAGAGCAAAACACACTCGCACAATCTATCATCGATGAAATGACAGACCCACCACCAAAAGGATGACGGAGCAAACTCACACCGGCTACTACCACCAAAAGGATGATAGAGAAAAACACACTCGTACAATCTGACATCGATGAAATGTCAAACCCACCACCAAAAGGATGACTGAGCAAACTCACACCATCTACTACCACCAAAAGAATGATAGAGCAAAACACTTGCACAATCTGACATCGATGAAATGACAGACTCACCTCCAAAAGGTTGACGGAGTGAATTCACACCGACTACTATCACCAAAAGGATGATAAAGCAACACACACTCGCACAATCTGAAATTGATGAAATGACAGACCCACCACCAAAGGGATGAAGGAGCGAACTCACAACGGCTACCACCACCAAAAGGATGATAGAGAAAAACACACTCGCACAATCTCAAATCGACAAAATGACTGACCCACCACGAAAAGGATGACGGAGCAAACTCAAACCGGCTACTACCACCAAAAGTATGATAGAGCAAAACACACTCGCACAATCTGACATCAATGAAATGACAGACCCACCACCAAAAGGATTACTGAGCAAACTCACACCGGCTACTACCACCAAATGAATGATAGAGCAAAACAATCGCACAATCAGACATCGACGAAATGATAGAGCCACTACTAAAAGGATGACGGAGCAAACTCACACCAGCTACTAAAACCAAAAGGATGATAGAGCTAAACAAATTTGCACACTCTAGCATTGACGAAATCACAGACTCACCACCAAAAGGATGACGGAGCAAACTCACACCGGCTACTACCACCAAAAGGATGATAGAGCAAAACACACTCGCACAATCTAACATCGATGAAATGACAGACCCACCACCAAAAGGATGACGGAGCAAACTCACACCGGTTACTACCACCAAAAGAATGATGGAGCAAAACACTGGCACAATCTATCATTGACGAAATGACAGAAACACCACCAAAAGGATGACGGAGCAAACTCATACCAGCTACTAAAACCAAAAGGATGATAGAGAAAAACAAACTCGCACAATCTAGCATCGACGAAATGACAGACCCACGACCAAAAGGATGACAGAGGAAACTCACACCGGCTACTACCACAAAATGGATTATAGAGAAAAACAATCCCACAATCTGGCATTGACGAAATGACAGACCCACAACCAAAAGGATGAAGGAGCAAACTCATACCGGCTACTAAAACCAAAAGGATGATAGAGAAAAACAAACTCGCACAATCTAGCATCGAAGAAATGACAGACCCACGACCAAAAGGATGACGGAGCAAACTCACACCGGCTACTACCATCAAATGGATTATAGAGCAAAACAATCGCACAATCTGGCATCGACGAAATGACAGACCCACAACCAAAAGGATGACGGAAGCAACTCACACCGACTACTACCACCAAAAGGATGATAGAGCAAAACACACTCGCACAATCTAACATCGATGAAATGACAGACCCACGACCAAAAGGATGACAGAGCTAACTCACACCGGCTACTACCACCAAAAGGATGATAGAGAAAGACACACTCGTACAATCTGACATCGATGAAATGTCAAACCCACCACCAAAAGGATGACTGAGCAAACTCACACCATCTACTACCACCAAAAGAATGATAGAGCAAAACACTTGCACAATCTGACATCGATGAAATGACAGACTCACCTTCAAAAGGTTGAAGGAGCGAATTCACACCGACTACTATCACCAAAAGGATGATAAAGCAACATACACTCGCACAATCTGAAATCGATGAAATGACAGACCCACCACCAAAGGGATGAAGGAGCGAACTCACAACAGCTACCACCACCAAAAGGATGATAGAGAAAAACACACTCGCACAATCTCAAATCGACAAAATGACTGACCCACCACCAAAAGGATAACAGAGCAAACTCAAACCGGCTACTACCACCAAAAGTATGATAGAGCAAAACACACTCGCACAATCTGACATCAGTGAAATGACAGACCCACCGCAAAAAGCATTACTGAGCAAACTCACACCGGCTACTACCACCAAATGAATGATAGAGCAAAACAATCGCACAATCTGACATCGACGAAATGACAGAGCTACTACCAAAAGGATGACGGAGCAAACTCACACCAGCTACTAAAACCAAAAGGATAATAGAGCAAAACAAATTTGCACACTCTAGCATTGACGAAATCACAGACTCACCACCAAAAGGATGACGGAGCAAACTCACACCGGCTACTACCACCAAAAGGATGATAGAGCAAAACACACTCGCACAATCTATCATCGATGAAATGACAGACCCACCACCAAAAGGATGACGGAGCAAACTCACACCGGCTACTACCACCAAAAGGATGATAGAGAAAAACACACTCGTACAATCTGACATCGATGAAATGTCAAACCCACCACCAAAAGGATGACTGAGCAAACTCACACCATCTACTACCACCAAAAGAATGATAGAGCAAAACACTTGCACAATCTGACATCGATGAAATGACAGACTCACCTCCAAAAGGTTGACGGAGCGAATTCACACCGACTACTATCACCAAAAGGATGATAAAGCAACACACACTCGCACAATCTGAAATTGATGAAATGACATACCCACCACCAAAGGGATGAAGGAGCAAACTCACAACGGCTACCACCACCAAAAGGATGATAGAGAAAAACACACTCGCACAATCTGACATCAAAGAAATGACAGACCCACCACCAAAAGGATTACTGAGCAAACTCACACCGGCTACTACCACCAAATGAATGATAGAGCAAAACAATCGCACAATCTGACATCGATGAAATAACAGAGCCACTACCAAAAGGATGACGGAGCAAACTTACACCAGCTACTAAAACCAAAAGGATGATAGAGCTAAACAAATTTGCACACTCTAGCATTGACGAAATCACAGACTCACCACCAAAAGGATGACGGAGCAAACTCACACCGGCTACTACCACCAAAAGGATGATAGAGCAAAACACACTCGCACAATCTAACATCGATGAAATGACAGACCCACCACCAAAAGGATGACGGAGCAAACTCACACCGGTTTCTACCACCAAAAGAATGATGGAGCAAAACACTGGCACAATCTATCATCGACGAAATGACAGAAACACCACCAAAAGGATGACGGAGCAAACTCATACCAGCTACTAAAACCAAAAGGATGATAGAGAAAAACAAACTCGCACAATCTAGCATCGACGAAATGACAGACCCACGACCAAAAGGATGACAGAGGAAACTCACACCGGCTACTACCACAAAATGGATTATAGAGAAAAACAATCCCACAATCTGGCATTGACGAAATGACAGACCCACAACCAAAAGGATGAAGGAGCAAACTCATACCGGCTACTAAAACCAAAAGGATGATAGAGAAAAACAAACTCGCACAATCTAGCATCGAAGAAATGACAGACCCACGACCAAAAGGATGACGGAGCAAACTCACACCGGCTACTACCATCAAATGGATTATAGAGCAAAACAATCGCACAATCTGGCATCGACGAAATGACAGACCCACAACCAAAGGATGATGGAAGGAACTCACACCGACTACTACCACCAAAAGGATGATAGAGCAAAACACACTCGCACAATCTAACATCGATGAAATGACAGACCCACGACCAAAAGGATGACAGAGCTAACTCACACCGGCTACTACCACCAAAAGGATGATAGAGAAAGACACACTCGTACAATCTGACATCGATGAAATGTCAAACCCACCACCAAAAGGATGACTGAGCAAACTCACACCATCTACTACCACCAAAAGAATGATAGAGCAAAACACTTGCACAATCTGACATCGATGAAATGACAGACTCACCTTCAAAAGGTTGACGGAGCGAATTCACACCGACTACTATCACCAAAAGGATGATAAAGCAACACACACTCGCACAATCTGAAATCGATGAAATGACAGACCCACCACCAAAGGGATGAAGGAGCGAACTCACAACAGCTGCCACCACCAAAAGGATGATAGAGAAAAACACACTCGCACAATCTCAAATCGACAAAATGACTGACCCACCACCAAAAGGATAACAGAGCAAACTCAAACCGGCTACTACCACCAAAAGTATGATAGAGCAAAACACACTCGCACAATCTGACATCAGTGATATGACACACCCACCACCAAAAGGATTACTGAGCAAACTCACACCGGCTACTACCACCAAATGAATGATAGAGCAAAACAATCGCACAATCTGACATCGACGAAATGACAGAGCCACTACCAAAAGGATGACGGAGCAAACTCACACCAGCTACTAAAACCAAAAGGATGATAGAGCAAAATAAATTTGCACACTCTAGCATTGACGAAATCACAGACTCACCACCAAAAGGATGACGGAGCAAACTCACACCGGCTACTACCACCAAAAGGATGATAGAGCAAAACACACTCGCACAATCTAACATCGATGAAATGACAGACCCACCACCAAAAGGATGACGGAGCAAACTCACACCGTTTACTACCACCAAAAGAATGATGAAGCCAAACACTAGCACAATCTATCATCGACGAAATGACAGACACACCACCAATAGGATGATGGAGCAAACTCATACCAGCTACTAAAACCAAAAGGATGATAGAGAAAAACAAACTCGCACAATCTAGCATCGATGAAATGACAGACCCACGACCAAAAGGATGACGGAGAAAACTCACACCGGCTACTACCACCAAATGGATTATAGAGCAAAACAATCGCACAATCTGCCATCGACGAAATGACAGACCCACAACCAAAAGGATGACGGATCGAACTCACACCAACTATTACCACCAAAAGGATGATAGGGAAAAACACAATCTGAAATCGAATAAATGACAGACCTACCACCAAAGGGATGAAGGAGCAAACTCACAACGGCTACCACCACCAAAAGGATGATAGAGAAAAACACACTCGCACAATCTCAAATCGAAAAAATGAACGACCCACCATCAAAAGGATGATGGAGCAAACTCAACTCATACAATCTGACATAGACGAAATGATAGACCCACCGCCAAAAGGATGATAGAGCTAACTCAACCGGCTACTACCACCAAAAGGATGATAGAGAAAAACACACTCGTACAATCTGACATCGATGAAATGTCAAACCCACCACCAAAAGGATGACTAAGCAAACTCACACCATCTACTACCACCAAAAGAATGATAGAGCAAAACACTTGCACAATCTGACATCGATGAAATGACAGACTCACCTCCAAAAGGTTGACGGAGCGAATTCACACCGACTACTATCACAAAAAGGATGATAAAGCAACACACACTCGCACAATCTGAAATCGATGAAATGACAGACCCACCACCAAAGGGATGAAGGAGCAAACTCACAACGGCTACCACCACCAAAAGGATGATAGAGAAAAACACACTCGCAAAATCTCAAATCGACAAAATGACTGACCCACCACGAAAAGGATGACGGAGCAAACTCAAACCGGCTACTACCACCAAAAGTATGATAGAGCAAAACACACTCGCACAATCTGACATCAATGAAATGACAGACCCACCACCAAAAGGATTACTGAGTAAACTCACACCGGCTACTACCACCAAATGAATGATAGAGCAAAACAATCGCACAATCTGACATCGACGAAATGACAGAGCCACTACCAAAAGGATGACGGAGCAAACTCACACGAGCTACTAAAACCAAAAGGATGATAGAGCTAAACAAATTTGCATACTCTAGCATTGACGAAATCACAGACTCACCACTAAAAGGATGACGGAGCAAACTCACACCGGCTACTACCACCAAAAGGATGATAGAGCAAAACACACTCGCACAATCTAACATCGATGAAATGACAGACCCACCACCAAAAGGATGACGGAGCAAACTCACACCGGTTACTACCACCAAAAGAATGATGGAGCAAAACACTGGCACAATCTATCATCGACGAAATGACAGACACACCACCAAAAGGATGACGGAGCAAACTCATACCAGCTACTAAAACCAAAAGGATGATAGAGAAAAACAAACTTGCACAATCTAGCATCGACGAAATGACAGACCCACGACCAAAAGGATGACAGAGGAAACTCACACCGGCTACTACCACAAAATGGATTATAGAGAAAAACAATCCCACAATCTGTCATCGACAAAATGACAGACCCACAACCAAAAGGATGACGGAGCAAACTCATACCGGCTACTAAAACCAAAAGGATGATAGAGAAAAACAAACTCTCACAATCTAGCATCGAAGAAATGACAGACCCATGACCAAAAGGACGACGGAGCAAACTCACACCGGCTACTACCATCAAATGGATTATAGAGCAAAACAATCGCACAATCTGGCATCGACGAAATGACAGACCCACAACCAAAAGGATGACGGAAGGAACTCACACCGACTACTACCACCAAAAGGATGATAGAGCAAAACACACTCGCACAATCTAACATCGATGAAATGACAGACCCACCACCAAAAGGATGGCAGAGCTAACTCACACCGGCTACTACCACCAAAAGGATGATAGAGAAAGACACACTCGTACAATCTGACATCGATGAAATGTTAAACCCACCACCAAAAGGATGACTGAGTAAACTCACACCATCTACTACCACCAAAAGAATGATAGAGCAAAACACTTGCACAATCTGACATCGATGAAATGACAGACTCACCTTCAAAAGGTTGACGGAGCGAATTCACACCGACTACTATCACCAAAAGGATGATAAAGCAACGCACACTCGCACAATCTGAAATCGATGAAATGACAGACCCACCACCAAAGGGATGAAGGAGCGAACTCACAACAGCTACCACCACCAAAAGGATGATAGAGAAAAACACACTCGCACAATATCAAATCGACAAAATAACTGACCCACCACCAAAAGGATAACAGAGCAAACTCAAACCGGCTACTACCACCAAAAGTATGAGAGAGCAAAACACACTCGCACAATCTGACATCAGTGATATGACAGACCCACCACCAAAAGGATTACTGAGCAAACTCACACCGGCTACTACCACCAAATGAATGATAGAGCAAAACAATCGCACAATCTGACATCAACGAAATGACAGAGCCACTACCAAAAGGATGACGGAGCAAACTCACACCAGCTACTAAAACCAAAAGGATGATAGAGCAAAAGAAATTTGCACACTCTAGCATTGACGAAATCACAAACTCACCACCAAAAGGATGACGGAGCAAACTCACACCGGCTACTACCACCAAAAGGATGATAGAGCAAAACACACTCGCACAATCTAACATCGATGAAATGACAGACCCACCACCAAAAGGATGACGGAGCAAATTCACACCGGTTACTACCACCGAAAGAATGATGGAGAAAAACACTGGCACAATCTATCATCGACGAAATGACAGACACACCACCAAAAGGATGACGGAGCAAACTCATACCAGCTACTAAAACCAAAAGGATGATAGAGAAAAACAAACTCGCACAATCTAGCATCGATGAAATGAAAGACCCACGACCAAAAGGATGACGGAGAAAACTCACACCGGCTACTACCACCAAATGGATTATAGAGCAAAACAATCGCAGAATCTGGCATCGACGAAATGACAGACCCACAACCAAAAGGATGACGGATCGAACTCACACCGGCTACTACCACCAAAAGGATGATAGGGAAAAACACAATCTGAAATCGAATATATGACAGACCCACCACCAAAGGGATGAAGGAGCGAACTCACAACGGCTACCACCACCAAAAGGATGATAGAGAAAAACACACTCGTACAATTACAAATCGAAAAAATGACAGACCCACCATCAAAAGGATGATGGAGCAAACTCAAACCAGCTACTACCACCAAAAGTATGATAGAGCAAAACACAATCGCACAATCTGACATCAATGAAATGACAGACCCACCACCAAAAGGATTACTGAGCAAACTCACACCAGCTACTACCACCAAAAGGATGACAGAGCAAAACACACTCGCACAATCTGACATCGATGAAATGACAGACCCACCACCAAAAGGATCACTGAGCAATCTCACACCGGCTACTACCACCAAATGAATGATAGAGCAAAACAATCCCACAATCTGACATCGACGAAATGACAGAGCCACTACCAAAAGGATGACGGAGCAAACTCACACCAGCTACTAAAACCAAAAGGATGATAGAGCAAAACAAATTTGCACAATCTAGCATTGACGAAATCACAGACTCACCACCAAAAGGATGACGGAGCAAACTCACACCGGCTACTACCACCAAAAGGATGATAGAGCAAAACACACTCGCACAATCTAACATCGATGAAATGACAGACCCACCACCAAAAGGATGACGGAGTAAACTCACACCAGTTACTACCACCAAAAGAATGATGGAGCAAAACACTGGCATAATCTAACATCGACGAAATGACAGACCTACCAACAAAAGGATGACAGAGCAAACTCATACCGGCTACTAAAACCAAAAGGATGATAGAGAAAAATAAACTCGCACAATCTAGCATCAACCAAATGACAGACCCACGACCAAAAGGATGACGGAGAAAACTCAAACCGGCTACTACCACCAAAAGTATGATAGAGCAAAACACACTCGCACAATCTGACATCAATGAAATGACAGACCCACCACCAAAAGGATTACTGAGCAAACTCACACCAGCTACTACCACCAAAAGGATGACAGAGCAAAACACACTCGCACAATCTGACATCAATGAAATGACAGACCCACCACCAAAAGGATGACTGAGCAATCTCACACCGGCAACTACCACCAAATGAATGATGGAGCAAAACAATCGCACAATCTGACATCGACGAAATGACAGAGCCACTACCAAAAGGATGACGGAGCAAACTCACACCAGCTACTAAAACCAAAAGGATGATAGAGCAAAACATATTTGCACAATCTAGCATTGACGAAATCACAAACTCACCACCAAAAGGATGACGGAGCAAACTCACACCGGCTACTACCAACAAAAGGATGATAGAGAAAAACACACTCGTACAATCTAACATCTATGAAATGACAGACCCGCCACCAAAAGGATGACGCAGCAAACTCACACCAGTTACTACCACCAAAAGAATGATGTAGCAAAACACTGGCACAATCTAACATAGACGAAATGACAGACCCACAGCCCAAAGGATGACAGAGCAAACTCATACCGGCTACTAAAACCAAAAGGATGATAGAGAAAAACAAACTCGCACAATCTAGCATCGACAAAATGACAGACCTACGACCAAAAGGATGACGGAGCAAACTCACACCGGCTACTACCACCAAATGTATGATAGAGCAAAACACACTCGCACAATCTGACATCGACGAAATGACAGACTCACAACCAAAAGGATGACGGAGCAAACTCACACCGGCTACTAATACCAAAAGGATGATAGAGAAAACCAAACTCTCACAATCTAGCATCGACGAAATGACAGACCCACGACCAAAAGGATGACGGAGCAAACTCACACCGGCTACTACCACAAAATCGATTATAGAGAAAAACAATCGCACAATCTGGCATCGACGAAATGACAGACCCACAACCAAAAGGATGACGGAGCAAACTCATACCGGCTACTAAAACCAAAAGGATGATAAGGGAAAAACAAACTCGCACAATCTAGCATCGAAAAAATGACAGTCCCACGACCAAAAGGATGACGGAGCAAACTCACACCGACTACTACCACCAAATGGATTATAGAGCAAAACAATCACACAATCTGGCATCGACGAAATGACAGACCCACAACCAAAAGGATGACGGAGAGAACTCACACCGACTACTACCACCAAAAGGATGATAGAGCAAAACACACTCATACAATCTGACATAGGCGAAATGATAGACCCACCACCAAAAGGATGACAAAGCTAACTCACAACGGCTACTACCACCAAAAGGATGATAGAGCAAAACACATTCGTACAATCTGACATCGATGAAATGTCAAACCCACCACCCAAATGATGACTGAGCAAACTCACACCATCTACTACCACCAAAACAATGATAGAGCAAAACACTTGCACAATCTGACATCGATGAAATGACAGACTCACCTCCAAAAGTTTGACGGAGCGAATTCACACCGACTACTATCACCAAAAGGATGATAAAGCAACACACACTCGCACAATCTGAAATCGATGAAATGACAGACCCACCACCAAACGGATGAAGGAGCAACCTCACAACGGCTACCACCACCAAAAGGATGATAGAGAAAAACACACTCGCACAATCTCAAATCGACAAAATGACAGACCCACCACAAAAATGATGACGGAGCAAACTCGAACCGGCTACTACCACCAAAAGTATGATAGAGCAAAACACACTCGCACAATCTGACATCAAAAAAATGACAGACCCACCACCAAAAGGATTACTAAGCAAACTCACACCGGCTACTACCACCAAATGAATGATAGAGCAAAACAATCGCACAATCTGACATCAACGACATGACAGAGCCACTACCAAAAGGATGACGGAGCATACTCACAACAGCTACTAAAACCAAAAGGATGATAGAGCAAAACAAATTTGCACACTCCAGCATTGACGAAATCACAGACTCACCACCAAAAGGATGACGGAGCAAACTCACACCAGCTACTACCACCAAAAGGATGATAGAGCAAAACACACTCGCACAATCTAAATCGATGAAATGACAGACCCACCACCAAAAGGATGACGGAGCAAACTCACGCCGGTTACTACCACCAAAAGAATGATGGAGCAAAAAACTGGCACAATCTATCATCGACGAAATGACAGACACACCACCAAAAGGATGACGGAGCAAACTCATACCAGCTACTAAAACCAAAAGGATGATAGAGAAAAACAAACTCGCACAATCTAGCATCGATGAAATGACAGACCCACGACCAAAAGGATGACGGAGCAAACTCACACCGGCTACTACCACCAAATGGATTATAGAGCAAAACAATCGCACAATCTGGCATCGACGAAATGACAGACCCACAACCAAAAGGATGACGGATCGAACTCACACCGGCTACTACCACCAAAAGGATGATAGAGAAAAACACAATCTGAAATCGAATAAATGACAGACCCACCACCAAAGGGATGAAGGAGCGAACTCACAACGACTACCACCACCAAAAGGATGATAGAGAAAAACACACTCGCACAATCTCAAATCGAAAAAATGACAGACCCACCATCAAAAGGATGATGGAGCAAACTCAAACCGGCTACTACCACCAAAAGTATGATAGAGCAAAACACAATCGCACAATCTGACATCAACGAAATGACAGACCCACCACCAAAAGGATTACTGAGCAAACTCACACCAGCTACTACCACCAAAAGGATGACAGAGCAAGACACACTCGCACGATCTGACATCGATGAAATGACAGACCCACCACCAAAAGGATCACTGAGCAATCTCACACCGGCTACTACCACCAAATGAATGATAGAGCAAAACAATCCCACAATCTGACATCGACCAAATGACAGAGCCACTACCAAAAGGATGACGGAGCAAACTCACACCAGCTACTAAAACCAAAAGGATGATAGAGCAAAACAAATTTGCACAATCTAGCATTGACGAAATCACAGACTCACCACCAAAAGGATGACGGAGCAAACTCACACCGGCTACTACCACCAAAAGGATGATAGAGCAAAACACCCTCGCACAATCTAACATCGATGAAATGACAGACCCGCCACCAAAAGGATGACGGAGCAAACTCACACCAGTTACTACCACCAAAAGAATGATGGAGCAAAACACTGGCATAATCTAACATCGACAAAATGACAGACCTACCAACAAAAGGATGACGGAGAAAACTCATACCGGCTACTAAAACCAAAAGGATGATAGAGAAAAACAAACTCGCACAATCTAGCATCAACCAAATGACAGACCCACGACCAAAAGGATGACGGAGCAAACTCAAACCGGCTACTACCACCAAAAGTATGATAGAGCAAACACACTCGCACAATCTGACATCAATGAAATGACAGACCCACCACCAAAAGGATTACTGAGCAAACTCACACCAGCTACTACCACCAAAAGGATGACAGAGCAAAACACACTCGCACAATCTGACATCGATGAAATGACAGACCCACCACCAAAAGGATGACTGAGCAATCTCACACCGGCAACTACCACCAAATGAATGATGGAGCAAAACAATCGCACAATCTGACATCGACGAAATGACAGAGCTACTACCAAAAGGATGACGGAACAAACTCACACCAGCTACTAAAACCAAAAGGATGATAGAGCAAAACATATTTGCACAATCTAGCATTGACGAAATCACAGACTCACCACCAAAAGGATGACGGAGCAAACTCACACCGGCTACTACCAACAAAAGGATGATAGAGAAATACACACTCGCACAATCTAACATCTATGAAATGACAGACCCACCACCAAAAGGATGACGTAGCAAAATCACACCAGTTACTACCACCAAAAGAATGATGTAGCAAAACACTGGCACAATCTAACATCGATGAAATGACAGACCCACCACCAAAAGGATGACTGAGCAAACTCATACCGGCTACTAAAACCAAAAGGGTGATAGAGAAAAACAAACTCGCACAATCTAGGATCGACGAAATGACAGACCTACGACCAAAAGGATGACGGAGCAAACTCACACCGGCTACTACCACCAAATGGATGATAGAGCAAAACACACTCGCACAATCTGACATTGACGAAATGACAGACTCACAACCAAAAGGATGACTGAGCGAACTCACACCGGCTACTATCACAAAAGGATGATAGAGCAAAACACACTCGCACAATCTGACATCGATGAAATGACAGACCCACGACCAAAAGGATGACGGAGCAAACTCACACCGGTTACTACCACCAAAAGAATAATGGCGCAAAACACTGGCATAATCTAACATTGACGAAATGACGTACCCACCACCAAAAGGATGACGGAGCAAATTCACACCGGCTACTAATACCAAAAGGATGATAGAGAAAACCAAACTCGCACAATCTGGCATCGACGAAATGACAGACCCACAAACAAAAGGATGACGGAGCAAACTCACACCGACTACTACCACCAAAAGGATGATAGAGCAAAACACACTCATACCATCTGACATAGGCGAAATGATAGACCCACCACCAAAAGGATGACAGAGCTAACTCACAACGGCTACTACCACCAAAAGGATGATAGAGCAAAACACATTCGTACAATCTGACATCGATGAAATGTCAAACCCACCACCAAAAGGATGACTGAGCAAACTCACACCATATACTACCACCAAAACCATGATAGAGCAAAACACTTGCACAATCTGACATCGATGAAATGACAGACTCACCTCCAAAAGGTTGACGGAGCGAATTCACACCGACTACTATCACCAAAAGGATGATAAAGCAACACACACTCGCACAATCTGAAATCGATGAAATGACAGACCCACCACCAAAGGGATGAAGGAGCAAACTCACAACAGCTACCACCATCAAAAGGATGATAGAGAAAAACACACTCGCACAATCTCAAATCGACAAAATGACAGACCCACCACCAAAATGATGACGGAGCAAACTCGAACCGGCTACTACCACCAAAAGTATGATAGAGAAAAACACACTAGCACAATCTGACATCAAAAAAATGACAAACCAACCACCAAAAGGATTACTAAGCAAACTCACATCGGCTACTACCACCAAATGAATGATAGAGCAAAACAATCGCACAATCTGACATCAACGAAATGACAGAGCCACTACCAAAAGGATGACGGAGCATACTCACACCAGCTACTAAAACCAAAAGGATGATAGAGCAAAACAAATTTGCACACTCTAGCATTGACGAAATCACAGACTCACCACCAAAAGGATGACAGAGGAAACTCACACCGGCTACTACCACCAAAAGGATGATAGAGAAAAACACACTCGCACAATCTAAATCGATGAAATGACAGACCCACCACCAAAAGGATGATGGAGCAAACTCATACCGGTTACTACCACCAAAAGAATGATGGAGCAAAACACTGACACAATCTATCATCGATGAAATGACAGACACACCACCAAAAGGATGACGGAGCAAACTCACACCGGCTACTACCACCAAATGGATGATAGAGCAAAACACACTCGCATAATCTGACATCGACGAAATGACAGGCTCACCACCAAAAGGATGACTGAGCAAACTCACACCGGCTACTATCACAAAAGGATGATAGAGCAAAACACACTCGCACAATCTGACATCGATGAAATGACAGACCCACGACCAAAAGGATGACGGAGCAAACTCACACCGGTTACTACCACCAAAAGAATGATGGCGCAAAACACTGGCACAATCTAACATTGACGAAATGACAGACCCACCAACAAAAGGATGACGGAGCAAACTCACACCGGCTACTAATACCAAAAGGATGATAGAGAAAACCAAACTCGCACAATCTAGCATCGACGAAATGACATACCCACGACCAAAAGGATGACGGAGCAAACTCAAACCGGCTACTACCACAAAATCGATTATAGAGAAAAACAATCGCACAATCTGGCATCGACGAAATGACAGATCCACAACCAAAAGGATGACGGAGCAAACTCATACCGGCTACTAAAACCAAAAGGATGATAGAGAAAAACAAACTCGCACAATCTAGCATCGAAGAAATTACAGACCCATGACCAAACGGATGACGGAGCAAACTCACACCGGCTACTACCACCAAATGGATTATAGAGCAAAAGAATCGCACAATATGGCATCGACGAAATGACAGACCCACAACCAAAAGGATGACGGAGCGAACTCTCACCGACTACTACCACCAAAAGGATGATAGAGCAAAACACACTCATACAATCTGACATTGGCGAAATGATAGACCCACCACCAAAAGGATGACACAGCTAACTCACAACGGCTACTACCACCAAAAGGATGATAGAGCAAAACACACTCGTACAATCTGACATCGATGAAATGTCAAACCCACCACCAAAAGGATGACTGAGCAAACTCACACCATCTACTACCACCAAAACAATGATAGAGCAAAACACTTGCACAATCTGACATCGATGAAATGACAGACTCACCTCCAAAAGGTTGACGGAGCGAATTTACACCGACTACTATCACCAAAAGGATCATAAAGCAACACACACTCGCACAATCTGAAATCGATGAAATGACAGACCCCCCACCAAAGGGATGAAGGAGCAAACTTACAACGGCTACCACCACCAAAAGGATGATAGAGAAAAACACACTCGCACAATCTCAAATCGACAAAATGAAAGACCCACCACCAAAATGATGACGGAGCAAACTCGAACCGGCTACTACCACAAAAGTATGATAGAGCAAAACACACTCGCACAATCTAACATCAATGAAATGACAGACCCACCACCAAAAGGATTACTGAGCATACTCACACTGGATAGTACCACCAAATGAATGATAGAGCAAAACAATCGCACAATCTAACATCGACGAAATGACAGAGCCACTACCAAAAGAATGACGGAGCAAACTCACACCAGCTACTAAAACCAAAAGGATGATAGAATTAAACAAATTTGCACACTCTAGCATTGACGAAATCACAGACTCACCACCAAAAGGATGACAGAGCAAACTCACACCGGCTACTACCACCAAAAGGATGATAGAGCAAAACACACTCGCACAATCTAACATTGATGAAATGATAGACCCACCACCAAAATGATGACGGAACAAACTCACACCGGTTACTACCACCAAAAGAATGATGGAGCAAAACACTAGCACAATCTATCATAGACAAAATGACAAACACACCACCAAAAGGATGACGGAGCAAACTCATACCGGCTACTAAAACGAAAAGGATGATAGAGAAAAACAAGCTCGCACAATCTAGCATCGACGAAATGACAGACCCACGACCAAAAGGATGACAGAGGAAACTCACACCGGCTACTACCACAAAATGGATTATAGAGAACAACAATCGCACAATCTGGCATCGACGAAATGACAGACCCACAACCAAAAGGATGACGGAGCAAACTCATACCGGCTACTAAAACCAAAAGGATGATAGAGAAAAACAAACTCGCACAATCTAGCATCGAAGAAATGACAGACCCACGACCAAAAGGATGACGGAGCAAACTCACACCGGCTACTACCATCAAATGGATTATAGAGCAAAACAATCGCACAATCTGGCATCGACGAAATGACAGACTCACAACCAAAAGGATGACGGAAGGAACTCACACCGACTACTACCACCAAAAGGATGATAGAGCAAAACACACTCCCACAATCTAACATCGATGAAATGACAAACCCACCACCAAAAGGATGACAGAGCTAACTCACACCGGCTACTACCACCAAAAGGATGATAAAGAAAAACACACTCGTACAATCTGACATCGATGAAATGTCAAACCCACCACCAAAAGGATGACTGAGCAAACTCACACCATCTACTACCACCAAAAAAATGATAGAGCAAAACACTTGCACAATCTGACATCGATGAAATGACAGACTCACCTCCAAAAGGTTGACGGGGCGAATTCACACCGACTACCACCACCAAAAGGATGATAAAGAAAAACACACTCGCACAATCTCAAATCGACAAAATGACTGACCCACCACCAAAAGGATGACGGAGCAAACTCAAACCGGCTACTACCACCAAAAGTATGATAGAGCAAAACACACTCGCATAATCTGACATCAATGAAATGACAGACCCACCGCCAAAAGGATTACTGAGCAAACTCACACCGGCTACTACCACCAAATGAACGATAGAGCAAAACAATCGCACAATCTGACATCGACGAAATGACAGAGCCACTACCAAAAGGATGATGGAGCAAACTCACACCAGCTACTAAAACCAAAAGGATGATAGAGCAAGACAAATTTGCACACTCTAGCATTGACGAAATCACAGACTCACCACCAAAAGGATGACGGAGTAAACTCACACCGGCTACTACCACCAAAAGGATGATAGAGCAAAACACACTCGCACAATCTAACATCGATGAAATGACAGACCCACCACCAAAAGGATGACTGAGCAAACTCACACCGGTTACTACCACCAAAAGAATGATAGAGCAAAACACTAGCACAATCTATCATCGACGAAATGACAGACGCACCACCAAAAGGATGATGGAGCAAACTCATACCAGCTACTAAAACCAAAAGGATGATAGAGAAAAACAAACTCGCACAATCTAGCATCGACGAAATGACAGACCCACGACCAAAAGGATGACAGAGGAAACTCACACCGGCTACTACCACAAAATTGATTATAGAGAAAAACAATTGCACAATCTGGCATCGACGAAATGACAGACCCACAACCAAAAGGATGACTGAGCAAACTCATACCGGCTACTAAAACCAAAAGGATGATAGAGAAAAATAAACTCGCACAATCTAGCATCGAAGAAATGACAGACCCACGACCAAAAGGATGACGGAGCAAACTCACACCGGCTACTACCACCAAATGGATTATAGAGCAAAACAATCGCGCAATCTGGCATCGACGAAATGACAGACCCACAACCAAAAGGATGACGGAGCAAACTCACACCGACTACTACCACCAAAAGGATGATAGAGCAAAACACACTCATACAATCTGACATAGACGAAATGATAGATCCACCGCCAAAAGGATGACAGAGCTAAATCACACCGGCTACTACCACCAAAAGGATGATAGAGAAAAACACACTCGTACAATCTGACATCGATGAAATGTCAAACCCACCACCAAAAGGATGACCTAGCAAACTCACACCATCTACTACCACCAAAAGAATGATAGAGCAAAACAATTGCACAATCTGACATCGATGAAATGACAGACTCACCTCCAAAAGGTTGACGGAGCGAATTCACACCGACTACTATCACCAAAAGGATGATAAAGTAACACACACTCGCACAATCTAAAATCGATGAAATAACAGACCCACCACCAAAGGGATGAAGGAGCGAACTCATAACGGCTACCACCGCCAAAAGGATGATAAAGAAAAACACACTCGCACAATCTCAAATCGACAAAATGACTGACCCACCACCAAAAGGATGACGGAGCAAACTCAAACCGGCTACTACCACCAAAAGTATGATAGAGCAAAACACACTCGCACAATCTGACATCAATGAAATGACAGACCCACCGCCAAAAGGATTACTGAGCAAACTCACACCGGCTACTACCACCAAATGAACGATAGAGCAAAACAATCGCACAATCTGACATCGACGAAATGGCAGATCCACTACCAAAAGGATGACGGAGCAAACTCACACCAGCTACTAAAACCAAAAGGATGATAGAGCAAAACAAATTTGCACACTCTAGCATTGAGGAAATCACAGACTCACCACTAAAAGGATGACTGAGCAAACTCACACCGGCTACTACCACCAAAAGGATGATAGAGCAAAACACACTCGCACAATCTAACATCGATGAAATGACAGACCCACCACCAAAAGGATGACGGAGCAAACTTACACCGTTTACTACCACCAAAAGAATGATAGAGCAAAACACTAGCACAATCTATCATCGACGAAATGATAGACACACCACCAAAAGGATGACGGAGCAAACTCATACCAGATACTAAAACCAAAAGGATGATAGAGAAAAACAAACTCGCACAATCTAGCATCGACGAAATGACAGACCCACGACCAAAAGGATGACAGAGGAAACTCACACCGGCTACTACCACAAAATGGATTATAGAGAAAAACAATCGCACAATCTGGCATCGACGAAATGACAGACCCACAACCAAAAGGATGACGGAGCAAACTCATACCGGCTACTAAAACCAAAAGGATGATAGAGAAAAATAAACTCGCACAATCTAGCATCGAAGAAATGACAGACCCACGACCAAAAGGATGACGGAGCAAACTCAGACCGGCTACTACCACCAAATGGATTATAGAGCAAAACAATCGCGCAATCTGGCATCGACGAAATGACAGACCCACAACCAAAAGGATGACGGAGCGAACTCACACCGACTACTACCACCAAAAGAATGATAGAGCAAAACACACTCATACAATCTGACATAGACGAAATGATAGACCCACCGCCAAAAGGAAGACAGAGCTAACTCACACCGGCTACTACCACCAAAAGGATGATAGAGAAAAACACACTCGTACAATCTGACATCGATGAAATGTCAAACCTACCACCAAAAGGATGACTGAGCAAACTCACACCATCTACTACCACCAAAAGAATGATAGAGCAAAACACTTGCACAATCTGACATCGATGAAATGACAGATTCACCTCCAAAAGGTTGACGGAGCGAATTCACACCGACTACTATCACCAAAAGGATGATAAAGCAACACACACTCGCACAATCTGAAATCGATGAAATGACAGCCCCACCACCAAAGGGATGAAGGAGCGAACTCACAACGGCTACCACCACCAAAAGGATGATAGAGAAAAACACACTCGCACAATCTCAAATCGAAAAAATGACTGACCCACCACCAAAAGGATGACGGAGCAAACTCCAACCGGCTACTACCACCAAAAGTATGATAGAGCAAAACACACTCGCACAATCTGACATCAATGAAATGACAGACCCACCGCCAAAAGGATTACTGAGCAAACTCACACCGGCTACTACCACCAAATGAACGATAGAGCAAAACAATCGCACAATCTGACATCGACGAAATGACAGAGCCACTACCAAAAGGATGACGGAGCAAACTTACACCAGCTACTAAAACCAAAAGGATGATAGAGCAAGACAAATTTGCACACTCTAGCATTGACGAAATCACAGACTCACCACCAAAAGGATGACGGAGCAAACTCACACCGGCTACTACCACCAAAAGGATGATAGAGCAAAACACACTCGCACAATCTAACATTGATAAAATGATAGACCCACCACCAAAAGGATGATGGAGCAAACTCACACCGGTTACTACCACCAAAAGAATGATGGAGCAAAACACTGGCACAATCTATCATCGACGAAATGACAGACACACCACCAAAAGGATGACGGAGCAAACTCACACCGGCTACTACCACCAAATAGATGATAGAGCAAAACACACTCGCACAATCTGACATCGACGAAATGACAGACTCACCACCAAAAGGATGACTGAGCGAACTCACACCGGCTACTATCACAAAAGGATGATAGAGCAAAACACACTCGCACAATCTGACATCGATGAAATGACAGACCCACGACCAAAAGGATGACGGAGCAAACTCACACCGGTTACTACCACCAAAAGAATGATGGCGCAAAACACTGGCACAATCTAACATTGACGAAATGACAGACCCACCACCAAAAGGATGACGGAGCAAACTCACACCGGCTACTAATACCAAAAGGATGATAGAGAAAACCAAACTCGCACAATCTAGCATCGACGAAATGACAGACCCACGACCAAAAGGATGACGGAGCAAACTCAAACCGGCTACTACCACAAAATCGATTATAGAGAAAAACAATCGCACAATCTGGCATTGACGAAATGACAGATCCACAACCAAAAGGATGACGGAGCAAACTCATACCGGCTACTAAAACCAAAAGGATGATAGAGAAAAACAAACTCGCACAATCTAGCATCGAAGAAATTACAGACCCACGACCAAACGGATGACGGAGCAAACTCACACCGGCTACTACCACCAAATGGATTATAGAGCAAAACAATCGCACAATCTGGCATCGACGAAATGACAGACCCACAACCAAAAGGATGACGGAGCAAACTCACACCGACTACCACCACCAAAAGGATGATAGAGCAAAACACACTCATACAATCTGACATAGGCGAAATGATAGACCCACCACCAAAAGGATGACAGAGCTAACTCACACCGGCTACTACCACCAAAAGGATGATAGAGAAAAACACACTCGTACAATCTGACATCGATGAAATGTCAAACCCACCACCAAAAGGATGACTGAGCAAACTCACACCATCTACTACCACCAAAAGAATGATAGAGCAAAACACTTGCACAATCTGACATCGATGAAATGACAGACTCACCTCCAAAAGGTTGACGGAGCGAATTCACACCGACTACTATCACCAAAAGGATGATAAAGCAACACACACTCGCACAATCTGAAATCCATGAAATGACAGACCCACCACCAAAGGGATGAAGGAGCGAACTCACAACGGCTACCACCGCCAAAAGGATGATAGAGAAAAACACACTCGCACAATCTCAAATCGACAAAATGACTGACCCACCACCAAAAGGATGACGGAGCAAACTCAAACCGGCTACTACCACCAAAAGTATGATAGAGCAAAACACACTCGCACAATCTGACATCAATGAAATGACAGACCCGCCGCCAAAAGGATTACTGAGCAAACTCACACCGGCTACTACCACCAAATGAACGATAGAGCAAAACAATCGCACAATCTGACATCGACGAAATGACAGAGCCACTACCAAAAGGATGACGGAGCAAACTCACACCAGCTACTAAAACCAAAAGGATGATAGAGCAAGACAAATTTGCACACTCTAGCATTGACGAAATCACAGACTCACCACCAAAAGGATGACGGAGCAAACTCACACCGACTACTACAACCAAAAGGATGATAGAGCAAAACACACTCGCACAATCTAACATCGATGAAATGACAAACCCACCACCAAAAGGATGACTGAGCAAACTCACACCGGTTACTACCACCAAAAGAATGATAGAGCAAAACACTAGCACAATCTATCATCGACGAAATGACAGACACACCACCAAAAGGATGACGGAGAAAACTCATACCAGCTACTAAAACCAAAAGGATGATAGAGAAAAACAAACTCGCACAATCTAGCATCGACGAAATGACAAACCCACGACCAAAAGGATGACAGAGGAAACTCACACTGGCTACTACCATAAAATGGATTATAGAGAAAAACAATCACACAATCTGGCATCGACGAAATGACAGACCCACAACCAAAAGGATGACTGAGCAAACTCATACCGGCTACTAAAACCAAAAGGATGATAGAGAAAAATAAACTCGCACAATCTAGCATCGAAGAAATGACAGACCCACGACCAAAAGGATGACGGAGCAAACTCACACCGGCTACTACCACCAAATGGATTATAGAGCAAAACAATCGCGCAATCTGGCATCGACGAAATGACAGACCCACAACCAAAAGGATGACGGAGCGAACTCACACCGACTACTACCACCAAAAGGATGATAGAGCAAAACACACTCATACAATCTGACATAGACGAAATGATAGACCCACTGCCAAAAGGATGACAGAGCTAACTCACACCGGCTACTACCACCAAAAGGATGATAGAGAAAAACACACTCGTACAATCTGACATCGATGAAATGTCAAACCCACCACCAAAAGGATGACTGAGCAAACTCACACCATCTACTACCACCAAAAGAATGATAGAGCAAAACACTTGCACAATCTGACATCGATGAAATGACAGACTCACCTCCAAAAGGTTGACGGAGCGAATTCACACCGACTACTATCACCAAAAGGATGATAAAGCAACACACACTCGCACAATCTGAAATCCATGAAATGACAGACCCACCACCAAAGGGATGAAGGAGCGAACTCACAACGGCTACCACCGCCAAAAGGATGATAGAGAAAAACACACTCGCACAATCTCAAATCGACAAAATGACTGACCCACCACCAAAAGGATGACGGAGCAAACTCAAACCGGCTACTACCACCAAAAGTATGATAGAGCAAAACACACTCGCACAATCTGACATCAATGAAATGACAGACCCGCCGCCAAAAGGATTACTGAGCAAACTCACACCGGCTACTACCACCAAATGAACGATAGAGCAAAACAATCGCACAATCTGACATCGACGAAATGACAGAGCCACTACCAAAAGGATGACGGAGCAAACTCACACCAGCTACTAAAACCAAAAGGATGATAGAGCAAGACAAATTTGCACACTCTAGCATTGACGAAATCACAGACTCACCACCAAAAGGATGACGGAGCAAACTCACACCGACTACTACAACCAAAAGGATGATAGAGCAAAACACACTCGCACAATCTAACATCGATGAAATGACAAACCCACCACCAAAAGGATGACTGAGCAAACTCACACCGGTTACTACCACCAAAAGAATGATAGAGCAAAACACTAGCACAATCTATCATCGACGAAATGACAGACACACCACCAAAAGGATGACGGAGAAAACTCATACCAGCTACTAAAACCAAAAGGATGATAGAGAAAAACAAACTCGCACAATCTAGCATCGACGAAATGACAAACCCACGACCAAAAGGATGACAGAGGAAACTCACACTGGCTACTACCATAAAATGGATTATAGAGAAAAACAATCACACAATCTGGCATCGACGAAATGACAGACCCACAACCAAAAGGATGACTGAGCAAACTCATACCGGCTACTAAAACCAAAAGGATGATAGAGAAAAATAAACTCGCACAATCTAGCATCGAAGAAATGACAGACCCACGACCAAAAGGATGACGGAGCAAACTCACACCGGCTACTACCACCAAATGGATTATAGAGCAAAACAATCGCGCAATCTGGCATCGACGAAATGACAGACCCACAACCAAAAGGATGACGGAGCGAACTCACACCGACTACTACCACCAAAAGGATGATAGAGCAAAACACACTCATACAATCTGACATAGACGAAATGATAGACCCACTGCCAAAAGGATGACAGAGCTAACTCACACCGGCTACTACCACCAAAAGGATGATAGAGAAAAACACACTCGTACAATCTGACATCGATGAAATGTCAAACCCACCACCAAAAGGATGACTGAGCAAACTCACACCATCTACTACCACCAAAAGAATGATAGAGCAAAACACTTGCACAATCTGGCATGGATGAAATGACAGACTCACCTCCAAAAGGTTGACGGAGCGAATTCACACCGACTACTATCACCAAAAGGATGATAAAGCAACACACACTCGCACAATCTGAAATCCATGAAATGACAGACCCACCACCAAAGGGATGAAGGAGCGAACTTACAACGGCTACCACCACCAAAAGGAGGATAGTGAAAAACACACTCGCACAATCTCAAATCGACAAAATGACAGACCCACCACCAAAAGGATGACGGAGCAAACTCAAACCGGCTACGACCACCAAAAGTATGATAGAGCAAAACACACTCGCACAATATGACATCGATGAAATGACAGACACACCGCCAAAAGGATGACGTAGCAAACTCACACCGGCTACTACCACCAAATGGATGATAGAGGAAAAAACACTCGCACAATCTGACATCGACAAAATGACAGACTCATCACCAAAAGGATGACTGAGCGAACTCACATCGGCTACTATCACAAAAGGATGATAGAGCAAAACACACTCGCACAATCTGACATCGATGAAATGACAGACCCACGACCAAAAGGATGACGGAGCAAACTCACACCGGTTACTACCACCAAAAGAATGATGGCGCAAAACACTGGCACAATCTAACATCGACGAAATGACAGACCCACCACCAAAAGGATGACGGAGCAAACTCATACCGGCTACTAAAACCAAAAGGATGATAGAGAAAAACAAACTCGCACAATCTAGCATCGAAGAAATCACATACCCGCCACCAAATGGATGACGGAGCACACTCACACCGGCTACTACCACCAAATGGATTATAGAGCAAAACAATCGCACAATATGGCATCAAAGAAATGACAGACCCACAACCAAAAGGATGACGGAGCGAACTCATACCGGCTTCTACCACCAAAAGGATGATAGAGCAAAACACACACACAATCTGACATCGCCGAAATGACAGACCCACCACCAAAAGGATGACAAAGCTAACTAAAACCGGCTGCTACCACCAAAAGGATGATAGAGCAAAACACACTCGCACAATCTCACATCGATGAAATGGCAAACCCACCACCAAAAGGATGACTGAGCTAACTCACACTGGTTACTACCACCAAAAGAATGATAGAGCAAAACACTCGCACAATCTGACATCGAAGAAATGACAGACTCACCACCAAAAGGATGATGGAGCGAATTCACAGCGGACTATTATCACCAAAAGGATGATAGAGCAACACACACTCGCACAATCTGAAATCGATGAAATGACAGACCCACCACCAAAACGATGAAGGACCGAACTAACAACGACTACCACCACCAGAAGGATAATAGAGCAAAACACACCCGCACAATCTCAAATCGACAAAATGGCAGACCCACAACCAAAAAGATAACTGAGCAAAGTCACACCGACTACTACCACCAAAAGTATGATAGAGAAAAACACACTCGCACCATCTGACATCGATGAAATGACAGACCCACCACCAAAAGGATTACAGAGCAAACTCACACCAGCTACTACAACCAAAAGGATGATAGGGCAAAACACACTCGCACAACCTGACATCGATGAAATGACAAACCCACCACCAAAAGGATGACTTAGCAATCTCACACCGGCTACTACCACCAAATGAATGATAGAGTAAAACAATCGCACAATCTGACATCGACGAAATGACAGAGCCACTACCAAAAGGATGACGGAGCAAACTCACACCAGCTACTAAAACCAAAAGGATGATAGAGCAAAACAAATTTGCACAATCTAGCATTGACGAAATCACAGACTCACCACCAAAAGGATGACGGAGCAAACTCACACCGGCTACTACCACCAAAAGGATGATAGAGCTAAACACACTCGCACAATCTAACATCGATGAAATGACAGACCCACCACCAAAAGGATGACTGAGCAAACTCACACCGGCTACTACCACCAAATAGATGATAGAGCAAAACACACTCGCACAATCTGACATCGACGAAATGATAGACTCACCACCAAAAGGATGACTGAGCGAACTCACACCGGCTACTATCATAAAAGGATGATAGAGCAAAACACACTCGCACAATCTGACATCGATGAAATGACAGACCCACGACCAAAAGGATGACGGAGCAAACTCACACCGGTTACTACCACCAAAAGAATGATGGCGCAAAACACTGGCACAATCTAACATTGACGAAATGACAGACCCACCACCAAAAGGATGACGGAGCAAACTCACACCGGCTACTAATACCAAAAGGATGATAGAGAAAACCAAACTCGCACAATCTAGCATCGACGAAATGACAGACCCACGACCAAAAGGATGACGGAGCAAACTCAAACCGGCTACTACCACAAAATCGATTATAGAGAAAAACAATCGCACAATCTGGCATTGACGAAATGACAGATCCACAACCAAAAGGATGACGGAGCAAACTCATACCGGCTACTAAAACCAAAAGGATGATAGAGAAAAACAAACTCGCACAATCTAGCATCGAAGAAATTACAGACCCACGACCAAACGGATGACGGAGCAAACTCACACCGGCTACTACCACCAAATGGATTATAGAGCAAAACAATCGCACAATCTGGCATCGACGAAATGACAGACCCACAACCAAAAGGATGACGGAGCGAACTCACACCGACTACCACCACCAAAAGGATGATAGAGCAAAACACACTCATACAATCTGACATAGGCGAAATGATAGACCCACCACCAAAAGGATGACAGAGCTAACTCACACCGGCTACTACCACCAAAAGGATGATAGAGAAAAACACACTCGTACAATCTGACATCGATGAAATGTCAAACCCACCACCAAAAGGATGACTGAGCAAACTCACACCATCTACTACCACCAAAAGAATGATAGAGCAAAACACTTGCACAATCTGACATCGATGAAATGACAGACTCACCTCCAAAAGGTTGACGGAGCGAATTCACACCGACTACTATCACCAAAAGGATGATAAAGCAACACACACTCGCACAATCTGAAATCCATGAAATGACAGACCCACCACCAAAGGGATGAAGGAGCGAACTCACAACGGCTACCACCGCCAAAAGGATGATAGAGAAAAACACACTCGCACAATCTCAAATCGACAAAATGACTGACCCACCACCAAAAGGATGACGGAGCAAACTCAAACCGGCTACTACCACCAAAAGTATGATAGAGCAAAACACACTCGCACAATCTGACATCAATGAAATGACAGACCCGCCGCCAAAAGGATTACTGAGCAAACTCACACCGGCTACTACCACCAAATGAACGATAGAGCAAAACAATCGCACAATCTGACATCGACGAAATGACAGAGCCACTACCAAAAGGATGACGGAGCAAACTCACACCAGCTACTAAAACCAAAAGGATGATAGAGCAAGACAAATTTGCACACTCTAGCATTGACGAAATCACAGACTCACCACCAAAAGGATGACGGAGCAAACTCACACCGACTACTACAACCAATAGGATGATAGAGCAAAACACACTCGCACAATCTAACATCGATGAAATGACAAACCCACCACCAAAAGGATGACTGAGCAAACTCACACCGGTTACTACCACCAAAAGAATGATAGAGCAAAACACTAGCACAATCTATCATCGACGAAATGACAGACACACCACCAAAAGGATGACGGAGCAAACTCATACCAGCTACTAAAACCAAAAGGATGATAGAGAAAAACAAACTCGCACAATCTAGCATCGACGAAATGACAAACCCACGACCAAAAGGATGACAGAGGAAACTCACACTGGCTACTACCATAAAATGGATTATAGAGAAAAACAATCACACAATCTGGCATCGACGAAATGACAGACCCACAACCAAAAGGATGACTGAGCAAACTCATACCGGCTACTAAAACCAAAAGGATGATAGAGAAAAATAAACTCGCACAATCTAGCATCGAAGAAATGACAGACCCACGACCAAAAGGATGACGGAGCAAACTCACACCGGCTACTACCACCAAATGGATTATAGAGCAAAACAATCGCGCAATCTGGCATCGACGAAATGACAGACCCACAACCAAAAGGATGACGGAGCGAACTCACACCGACTACTACCACCAAAAGGATGATAGAGCAAAACACACTCATACAATCTGACATAGACGAAATGATAGACCCACTGCCAAAAGGATGACAGAGCTAACTCACACCGGCTACTACCACCAAAAGGATGATAGTGAAAAACACACTCGTACAATCTGACATCGATGAAATGTCAAACCCACCACCAAAAGGATGACTGAGCAAACTCACACCATCTACTACCACCAAAAGAATGATAGAGCAAAACACTTGCACAATCTGGCATGGATGAAATGACAGACTCACCTCCAAAAGGTTGACGGAGCGAATTCACACCGACTACTATCACCAAAAGGATGATAAAGCAACACACACTCGCACAATCTGAAATCCATGAAATGACAGACCCACCACCAAAGGGATGAAGGAGCGAACTTACAACGGCTACCACCACCAAAAGGAGGATAGTGAAAAACACACTCGCACAATCTCAAATCGACAAAATGACAGACCCACCACCAAAAGGATGACGGAGCAAACTCAAACCGGCTACGACCACCAAAAGTATGATAGAGCAAAACACACTCGCACAATATGACATCGATGAAATGACAGACACACCGCCAAAAGGATGACGTAGCAAACTCACACCGGCTACTACCACCAAATGGATGATAGAGGAAAAAACACTCGCACAATCTGACATCGACAAAATGACAGACTCATCACCAAAAGGATGACTGAGCGAACTCACATCGGCTACTATCACAAAAGGATGATAGAGCAAAACACACTCGCACAATCTGACATCGATGAAATGACAGACCCACGACCAAAAGGATGACGGAGCAAACTCACACCGGTTACTACCACCAAAAGAATGATGGCGCAAAACACTGGCACAATCTAACATCGACGAAATGACAGACCCACCACCAAAAGGATGACGGAGCAAACTCATACCGGCTACTAAAACCAAAAGGATGATAGAGAAAAACAAACTCGCACAATCTAGCATCGAAGAAATCACATACCCGCCACCAAATGGATGACGGAGCACACTCACACCGGCTACTACCACCAAATGGATTATAGAGCAAAACAATCGCACAATATGGCATCAAAGAAATGACAGACCCACAACCAAAAGGATGACGGAGCGAACTCATACCGGCTTCTACCACCAAAAGGATGATAGAGCAAAACACACACACAATCTGACATCGCCGAAATGACAGACCCACCACCAAAAGGATGACAAAGCTAACTAAAACCGGCTGCTACCACCAAAAGGATGATAGAGCAAAACACACTCGCACAATCTCACATCGATGAAATGGCAAACCCACCACCAAAAGGATGACTGAGCTAACTCACACTGGTTACTACCACCAAAAGAATGATAGAGCATAACACTCGCACAATCTGACATCGAAGAAATGACAGACTCACCACCAAAAGGATGATGGAGCGAATTCACAGCGGACTATTATCACCAAAAGGATGATAGAGCAACACACACTCGCACAATCTGAAATCGATGAAATGACAGACCCACCACCAAAACGATGAAGGACCGAACTAACAACGACTACCACCACCAGAAGGATAATAGAGCAAAACACACCCGCACAATCTCAAATCGACAAAATGGCAGACCCCACAACCAAAAAGATAACTGAGCAAAGTCACACCGACTACTACCACCAAAAGTATGATAGAGAAAAACACACTCGCACCATCTGACATCGATGAAATGACAGACCCACCACCAAAAGGATTACAGAGCAAACTCACACCAGCTACTACAACCAAAAGGATGATAGGGCAAAACACACTCGCACAACCTGACATCGATGAAATGACAAACCCACCACCAAAAGGATGACTGAGCAATCTCACACCGGCTACTACCACCAAATGAATGATAGAGTAAAACAATCGCACAATCTGACATCGACGAAATGACAGAGCCACTACCAAAAGGATGACGGAGCAAACTCACACCAGCTACTAAAACCAAAAGGATGATAGAGCAAAACAAATTTGCACAATCTAGCATTGACGAAATCACAGACTCACCACCAAAAGGATGACGGAGCAAACTCACACCGGCTACTACCACCAAAAGGATGATAGAGCTAAACACACTCGCACAATCTAACATCGATGAAATGACAGACCCACCACCAAAAGGATGACTGAGCAAACTCAAACCGGTTACTACCACCAAAAGAATGATGGAGCAAAATACTGGCACAATCTAACATCGACGAAATCACAGACCCACCACCAAAAGGATGACGGAGCAAACTCACACCGGCTACTACCACCAAATGGATTATGGAGCAAAACAATCGCTCAATCTGGCATCGATGAAATGACAGACCCACAACCAAAAGGATGACGGAGCAAACTCACACCGACTACTACCACCAAAATGATGATAGAGCAAAACACACTCATACAATCTAACATAGACGAAATGATAGACCCACCACCAAAAGGATGACAAAGCTAACTCACACCGGCTACTACCACCAAAAGGATGATAGAGCAAAACACACTCGCACAATCTGACGTCGATGAAATAACAGACCCACCACCAAAAGGATGAATGAGCAAACTCACACCGGTTACTACCACCAAAAGAATGATGGAGCGAAACAGTGGCACAATCTAACATCGACGAAATGACAGACCCACCACCAAAAGGATGACGGAGCAAACTCATACCGGCTACTAAAACCAAAAGGATGATAGAGAAAAACAAATTCGCATAATCTAGCATCGATGAAATCACAGACCCACCACCAAAACAATGACGGAGCAAACTCACACCGGCTACTACCACCAAATGGATTATAGAGAAAAACAATCGCACAATCTGGCATCGACGAAATGATAGAACCACAACCAAAAGGATGACGAAGCAAACTCACACCGGCTACTACCACCAAAAGGATGATAGACCAAAACACACTCACACAATCGGACATCGACGAAATGACATACCCACCACCAAAAGGATGACAGAGCTAACTCACATCGGCTACTACCACCAAAAGGATGATAGAGCAGAACACACTTGCCCAATCTGACATCGATGAAATGACGGACTCACCACCAAAATAATGATTGAGCGAACTCACACAAGTTACTATCACAAAAGAATGATAGAGCAAAACACACTCGCACAATCTGCATCGATGAAATGACAGACCCACCACCAAAAGGATGAATGAGCAAACTCACACCGGTTACTACCACCAAAAGAATGATGGAGCAAAACACTGGCACAATCTAACATCGACAAAATGACAGACCCACCACCAAAAGGATGACGGAGCAAACTCATACTGGCTACTAAAACCAAAAGGATGATAGAGAAAAACAAACTTGCACAATCTAGCACCGACGAAATGACAGACCCACGACCAAAAGGATGACGGAGCAAACTCACACCGGCTACTACCACCAAATGGATGATAGAGCAAAAAACACTCGCAAAATCGTACATCGACGAAATGACAGACTCATCACCAAAAGGATGACTGAGCGAACTCACACCGGCTACTATCACAAAAGGATGATAGAGCAAAACACACTCGCACAATCTGACATCGATGAAATTACAGACCCACGACCAAAAGGATGAATGAGCAAACTCACACCGGTTACTAACACCAAAAGAATGATGGAGCAAAACACTGGAAAAATCTAACATCGACAAAATGACAGACCCACCACCAAAAGGATGACGGAGCAAACTCATACCGGCTACTAAAACAAAAAGGATGATAGAGAAAAACAAACTTGCACAATCTAGCACCGACGAAATGACAGACCCACGACCAAAAGGATGACGGAGCAAACTCACACCGGCTTCTACCACCAAATGGATTATAGAGCAAAACAATCGCATAATATGGCATCGACAAAATGACAGACCCACAACCAAAAGGATGACGGAGCGAACTCATACCGGCTACTACCACCAAAAGGATGATATAGCAAAACACACAGACAATCTGACATCGACGAAATGACAGACCCACCATCAAAAGGATGATAGAGCTAACTCACACCGACTACTACCACCAAAAGGATGATAGAGAAAAACACACTCTCACAATCTTACATCGACGAAATGACAGACCCACCACCAAAAGGATGACAGAGCTAACTCACACCAGCTACTACCACCAAAAGGATGATAGAGCAAAACACACTCGCACAACCTGACATTGATGAAATGACAGACCCACCACCAAAAGGATGACTGAGCTAACTCACACTGGCTACTACCACCAAAAGAATGATAGAGCAAAACACTCGCACAATCTGACATCGAAGAAATGACAGAATCACCACCAAAAGGATGATGGAGCAAATTCAAAGCCGACTATTATCACCAAAAGGATGATAGAGCAACACACACTCACACAATCTGAAATCCATGAAATGACAGACCCACCCCCAAAACGATGAAGGAGCGAACTAACAACGACTACCACCACCAAAAGGATGATAGAGCAAAACACACCCGCACAATCTCAAATCGACAAAATGGCAGACACACAAACAAAAGGATAACTGAGCAAAGTCACACCGACTACTACCATCAAAAGTATGATAGATAAAAACACACTCGCACCATCTGACATCGATGAAATGACAGACCCACCACCAAAAGGATGACTGAGCAATCTCAAACCGGTTACTACCACCAAAAGAATGATGGAGCAAAACAATCGCACAATCTAACATCGACGAAATGACAGACCCACCACCAAAAGGATGACGAAGCAATCTCATACCGGATACCAAAACCAAAAGGATGATAGAGAAAAACAAACTCGCATAATCTAGCATCGACGAAATCACAGACCCACCACCAAAACAATGACGGAGCAAACTCACACTGGCTACTACCACCAAATGGATTATAGAGAAAAATAATCGCACAATCTGGCATCGACGAAATGATAGACCCACAACCAAAAGGATGACGAAGCGAACTCACACCGGCTACTACCACCAAAAGGATGATAGAGAAAAACACACTCACACAATCTGACATCGACGAAATGACAGACCCACCACCAAAAGGATGACAGAGCTAACTCACACCGGCTACTATCACAAAAGGATGATAGAGCAGAACACACTCGCACAATCTGACATCGATGAAATTACAGACCTCACCACCAAAAGGATGAATGAGCAAACTCACACCGGCTACTATCACAACAGGATGATAGAGCAAAACACACTCGCACAATCTGACATCGATGAAATGACGGACTCACCACCTTTAGAATGACTGAGCGAACTTACATCGGCTACTATCACAAAAGAATGATAGAGCAAAACACACTCGCACAATCTGACATCGATGAAATGACAGACCCACCACCAAAAGGATGAATGAGCAAACTCACACCGGTTACTACCACCAAAAGAATGATGGAGAAAAACACTGGCACAATCTAACATCGACAAAATGACAGACCCACCACCAAAAGGATGACGGAGCAAACTCATACCGGCTACTAAAACCAAAAGGATGATAGAGAAAAACAAACTTGCACAATCTAGCACCGATGAAATGACAGACCCACGACCAAAAGGATGACGGAGCAAACTCACACCGGCTACTACCACCAAATGGATGATAAAGCAAAAAACACTCGCACAATCTGACATCGACGAAATGACAGACTGATCACCAAAAGGATGACTGAGCGAACTCACATCGGCTACTATCACAAAAGGATGATAGAGCAAAACAGACTCGCACAATCCGACATCGATGAAATGACAGACCCATGACCAAAAGGATGACAGAGCAAACTCACACCTGTTACTACCACCAAAAGAATGATGGAGCAAAACACTGGCACAATCTAACATCTACGAAATGACCGACCCACCACCAAAAGGATGACCGAGCAAACTCATACCGGCTACTAAAACCAAAAGGATGATAGAGAAAAACAAACTCGCACAATCTAGCATCGACGAAATCACAGACACACCACCAAAAGGATGACGGAGCAAACTCACACCGGCTACTACCACCAAATGGATTATAGAGCAAAACAATCGCACAATATGGCATCGACGAAATGACAGATCCACAACCAAAAGGATGACGGAGCGAACTCATACCGGCTACTACCACCAAAAGGATGATAGAGCAAAACACACACACAATTTGACATCGACGAAATGACCGACCCACCACCAAAAGGATGACAGAGCTAACTCACACCGGCTACTACCACCAAAAGGATGAAAGAGCAAAACACACTCGCACAATCTGACATCGAAGAAATGACAGACTCACCACCAAAAGGATGATGGAGCAAATTCACAGCCAACTATTATCACTAAAAGGATGATAGAGCAACACACACTCGCACAATCTGAAATCGATGAAATGACAGACCCACCACCAAAACGATGAAGGAGCGAACTAACAACGACTACCACCACCAAAAGGATGATAGAGCAAAACACACCCGCACAATCTCAAATCGACAAAATGGCAGACCCACAACCAAAAGGATAACTGAGCAAAGTCACACCGACTACTACCATCAAAATTATGATAGAGAAAAACACACTCGCACCATCTGACAACGATGAAATGACAGACCCACCACCAAAAGGATTACTGAGCAAACTCACACCAGCAACTACCACCAAAATGACGATAGGGCAAAACACACTCGCACAATCTGACATCGATGAAATGACAAACCCACCACCAAAAGGATGACTGAGCAAACTCACACCGGCTACTACCACCAAATGAATGATAGAGCAAAACAATCGTACAATCAGACATCGAAGAAATGACAGAGCCACTACCAAAAGGATGACAGAGCAAACTCACGTCAGCTACTAAAACCAAAAGGATGATAGAGCAAAACAAATTTGCACAATCTAGCATTGACGAAATCACAGATTCACCACCAAAAGGATGACGGAGTAAACTCACACCGGCTACTACCACCAAAAGGATGATAGAGCAAAACACACTCGCACAATCTGACATCGATGAAATGATACACCCACGACCAAAAGGATGACTGAGCAAACTCAAATCGGTTACTACCACCAAAAGAATGATGGAGCAAAACACTGGCACAATCTAACATCGACGAAATGACAGACCCACCACCAAAAGGATGACGGAGCAAGCTTATACCGGCTACTAAAACCAAAAGGATGATAGAGAAAAACAAACTCGCACAATCTAGCATCGACGAAATGACAGACCCACCACCAAAAGGATGACGGAGCAAACTCACACCGGCTACTACCACCAAATGGATGATAGAGGAAAAAACACTCGCACAATTTGACATCGACGAAATGACAGACTCACCACCAAAAGGATGACTGAGCGAACTCACATCGGCTACTATCACAAAAGGATGATAGAGCAAAACACACTCGCACAATCTGACATCGATGAAATGACAGACCCACGACCAAAAGGATGACGGAGCAAACTCACACCGGTTACTACCACCAAAAGAATGATGGAGCAAAACACTGGCACAATCTAACATCGACGAATTGACGGACCCACCACCACAAGGATGACGCAGCAAACTCATACCGGATACTAAAACCAAAAGGATGATAGAGAAAAATAAACTCGCACAATCTAGCATCGAAGAAATCACAGACCCACCCCCAAAAGGATGACGGAGCAAACTCACACCGGCTACTACCACCAAATGGATTATAGAGCAAAACAATCGCACAATCTAACATCGACGAAATGACAGACTCACCATCAAAAGGATGACTGAGCGAACTCACATCGGCTATTATTACAAAAGGATAATAGAGCAAAACACACTCGCACAATCTGACATCGATGAAATGACAGACCCACGAACAAAAGGATGACGGAGCAAACTCACACCGGTTAATACCACCAAAAGAATGATGGAGCAAAACACTGGCATAATCTAACATCGACGAAATGACGGACCCACCACCACAAGGATGACGCAACAAACTCATACCGGATACTAAAACCAAAAGGATGATAGAGAAAAACAAACTCTCACAATCTGACATCGACGAAATGACAGACTCACCACCAAAAGGATGACTGAGCGAACTCACACCGGCTACTATCACCAAATGGATGATAGAGCAAAAAACACTCGCACAATCTGACATCGACGAAATGACAGACTCACCACCAAAAGGATGACTGAGCGAACTCACATCGGCTACTATCACAAAAGGATGATAGAGCAAAACACACGCGCACAATCTGACATCGATGAAATGACAGACCCACGACCAAAAGGATGACGGAGCAAACTCACACCGGTTACTACCACCAAAAGAATGATGGAGCAAAACACTGGCACAATCTAACATCGACGAATTGACGGACCCACCACCACAAGGATGACGCAGCAAACTCATACCGGATAATAAAACCAAAAGGATGATAGAGAAAAATAAACTCGCACAATCTAGCATCGAAGAAATCACAGACCCACCACCAAAAGGATGACGGAGCAAACTCACACCGGCTACTACCACCAAATGGATTATAGAGCAAAACAATCGCA
Organism: Lathyrus sativus; assembly: GCA_963859935.3. NCBI lineage: Eukaryota > Viridiplantae > Streptophyta > Magnoliopsida > Fabales > Fabaceae > Lathyrus > Lathyrus sativus. The sequence continues at coordinate 78,021 of CAWUDS030003820.1, read as the reverse complement.
CAATATGGCATCGATGAAATGACAGACCCACAACCAAAAGGATGATGGAGCGAACTCACAACGGCTTCTACCACCAAAAGGATGATAGAGCAAAACACACTCACACAATCTGACCTCGACGAAATGACAGACCCACCACCAAAAGGATGACCGAGCTAACTCACACCGGCTACTACCACCAAAACGATGATAGAGCAAAAAAAACTCGCACAATTTGACATCGACGAAATGACAGACTCACCACCAAAAGGATGTCTGAGCAAACTCACACTGGCTACTACCACAAAAAGAATGATAGAGCAAAACACTCGTACAATCTGACATCGAAGAAATGACAGACTCACCACCAAAAGGATGATGGAGCGAATTCACAGCCAACTATTATAACTAAAAGGATGATAGAGCAACACACACTCGCACAATCTGAAATCGATGAAATGACAGACCCACCACCAAAACGATGAAGAAGCGAACTAACAACGACTACCACCACCAAAAGGATGATAGAGCAAAACACACCCGCACAATCTCAAATCGACAAAATGGCAGACCCACAACCAAAAGGATAACTGAGCAAAGTCACACCGACTACTACCATCAAAAGTATGATAGAGAAAAACACACTCGCACCATCTGACACCGATGAAATGACAGACCCACCACCAAAAGGATTACTGAGCAAACTCACACCAGCTACTACCACCAAAATGACGATAGGGCAAAACACACTCGCACAATCTGACATCGATGAAATGACAAACCCACCACCAAAAGGATGACTGAGCAAACTCACACCGGCTACTACCACCAAATGAATGATTGAGCAAAACAATCGAACAATCAGACATCGACGAAATGACAGAGCCACTACCAAAAGGATGACGGAGCAAACTCACACCAGCTACTAAAACCAAAAGGATGATAGAGCAAAACAAATTTGCACAATCTAGCATTGACGAAATCACAGACTCACCACCAAAAGGATGACGGAGCAAACTCACACCGGCTACTACCACCAAAAGGATGATAGAGCAAAACAGACTCGCACAATCTGACATCGATGAAATGATACACCCACGACCAAAAGGATGACTGAGCAAACTCAAATCGGTTACTACCACCTAAAGAATGATGGAGCAAAACACTGGCACAATCTAACATCCACGAAATGACAGACCCACCACCAAAAGGATGACGGAGCAAGCTTATACCGGCTACTAAAACCAAAAGGATGATAGAGAAAAACAAACTCGCACAATCTAACATCGACGAAATGACAGACCCACCACCAAAAGGATGACGAAGCAAACTCACACCGGCTACTACCACCAAATGGATGATAGAGGAAAAAACACTCGCAGAATTTGACATCGACAAAATGACAGACGCACCACCAAAAGGATGACTGAGCGAACTCACATCGGCTACTATCACAAAAGGATGATAGAGCAAAACACACTCGCACAATCTGATATCGATGAAATGACAGACCCACGACCAAAAGGATGACGGAGCAAACTCACACCGGTTACTACCACCAAAAGAATGATGGAGCAAAACACTGGCACAATCTAACATCGACGAAATGACGGACCCACCACCACAAGGATGACGCAGCAAACTCATACCGGATACTAAAACCAAAAGGATGATAGAGAAAAATAAACTCGCACAATCTAGCATCGAAGAAATCACAGACCCACCACCAAAAGGATGACGGAGCAAACTCACACCGGCTACTACCACCAAATGGATTATAGAGCAAAACAATCGCACAATCTAACATCGACGAAATAACAGACTCACCATCAAAAGGATGACTAAGCGAACTCACATCGGCTACTATCACAAAAGGATAATAGAGCAAAACACACTCGCACAATCTGACATCGATGAAATGACAGACCCACGAACAAAAGGATGACGGAGAAAACTCACACCGGTTAATACCACCAAAAGAATGATGGAGCAAAACACTGGCATAATCTAACATCGACGAAATGACGGACCCACCACCACAAGGATGACGCAACAAACTCATACCGGATACTAAAACCAAAAGGATGATAGAGAAAAACAAACTCTCACAATCTGACATCGACGAAATGACAGACTCACCACCAAAAGGATGACTGAGCGAACTCACACCGGCTACTATCATCAAATGGATGATAGAGCAAAAAACACTCGCACAATCTGACATCGACGAAATGACAGACTCACCACCAAAAGGATGACTGAGCGAACTCACATCGGCTACTATCACAAAAGGATGATAGAGCAAAACACACTCGCACATTCTGACATCGATGAAATGAGAGACCCACGACCAAAAGGATGACGGAGCAAACTCACACCGGTTACTACCACCAAAAGAATGATGGAGCAAAACACTGGCACAATCTAACATCGACGAATTGACGAACCCACCACCACAAGGATGACGCAGCAAACTCATACCGGATAATAAAACCAAAAGGATGATAGAGAAAAATAAACTCGCACAATCTAGCATCGAAGAAATCACAGACCCACCACCAAAAGGATGACGGAGCAAACTCACACCGGCTACTACCACCAAATGGATTATAGAGCAAAACAATCGCACAATATGGCATCGATGAAATGACAGACCCACAACCAAAAGGATGATGGAGCGAACTCACAACGGCTTCTACCACCAAAAGGATGATAGAGCAAAACACACTCACACAATCTGACCTCGACGAAATGACAGACCCACCACCAAAAGGATGACCGAGCTAACTCACACCGGCTACTACCACCAAAACGATGATAGAGCAAAAAACACTCGCACAATTTGACATCGACGAAATGACAGACTCACCACCAAAAGGATGACTGAGCAAACTCACACTGGCTACTACCACAAAAAGAATGATAGAGCAAAACACTCGTACAATCTGACATCGAAGAAATGACAGACTCACCACCAAAAGGATGATGGAGCGAATTCACAGCCAACTATTATAACTAAAAGGATGATAGAGCAACACACACTCGCACAATCTGAAATCGATGAAATGACAGACCCACCACCAAAACGATGAAGAAGCGAACTAACAACGACTACCACCACCAAAAGGATGATAGAGCAAAACACACCCGCACAATCTCAAATCGACAAAATGGCAGACCCACAACCAAAAGGATAACTGAGCAAAGTCACACCGACTACTACCATCAAAAGTATGATAGAGAAAAACACACTCGCACCATCTGACACCGATGAAATGACAGACCCACCACCAAAAGGATTACTGAGCAAACTCACACCAGCTACTACCACCAAAATGACGATAGGGCAAAACACACTCGCACAATCTGACATCGATGAAATGACAAACCCACCACCAAAAGGATGACTGAGCAAACTCACACCGGCTACTACCACCAAATGAATGATTGAGCAAAACAATCGAACAATCAGACATCGACGAAATGACAGAGCCACTACCAAAAGGATGACGGAGCAAACTCACACCAGCTACTAAAACCAAAAGGATGATAGAGCAAAACAAATTTGCACAATCTAGCATTGACGAAATCACAGACTCACCACCAAAAGGATGACGGAGCAAACTCACACCGGCTACTACCACCAAAAGGATGATAGAGCAAAACAGACTCGCACAATCTGACATCGATGAAATGATACACCCACGACCAAAAGGATGACTGAGCAAACTCAAATCGGTTACTACCACCTAAAGAATGATGGAGCAAAACACTGGCACAATCTAACATCCACGAAATGACAGACCCACCACCAAAAGGATGACGGAGCAAGCTTACACCGGCTACTAAAACCAAAAGGATGATAGAGAAAAACAAACTCGCACAATCTAACATCGACGAAATGACAGACCCACCACCAAAAGGATGACGAAGCAAACTCACACCGGCTACTACCACCAAATGGATGATAGAGGAAAAAACACTCGCAGAATTTGACATCGACAAAATGACAGACGCACCACCAAAAGGATGACTGAGCGAACTCACATCGGCTACTATCACAAAAGGATGATAGAGCAAAACACACTCGCACAATCTGATATCGATGAAATGACAGACCCACGACCAAAAGGATGACGGAGCAAACTCACACCGGTTACTACCACCAAAAGAATGATGGAGCAAAACACTGGCACAATCTAACATCGACGAAATGACGGACCCACCACCACAAGGATGACGCAGCAAACTCATACCGGATACTAAAACCAAAAGGATGATAGAGAAAAATAAACTCGCACAATCTAGCATCGAAGAAATCACAGACCCACCACCAAAAGGATGACGGAGCAAACTCACACCGGCTACTACCACCAAATGGATTATAGAGCAAAACAATCGCACAATCTAACATCGACGAAATAACAGACTCACCATCAAAAGGATGACTAAGCGAACTCACATCGGCTACTATCACAAAAGGATAATAGAGCAAAACACACTCGCACAATCTGACATCGATGAAATGACAGACCCACGAACAAAAGGATGACGGAGAAAACTCACACCGGTTAATACCACCAAAAGAATGATGGAGCAAAACACTGGCATAATCTAACATCGACGAAATGACGGACCCACCACCACAAGGATGACGCAACAAACTCATACCGGATACTAAAACCAAAAGGATGATAGAGAAAAACAAACTCTCACAATCTGACATCGACGAAATGACAGACTCACCACCAAAAGGATGACTGAGCGAACTCACACCGGCTACTATCATCAAATGGATGATAGAGCAAAAAACACTCGCACAATCTGACATCGACGAAATGACAGACTCACCACCAAAAGGATGACTGAGCGAACTCACATCGGCTACTATCACAAAAGGATGATAGAGCAAAACACACTCGCACATTCTGACATCGATGAAATGAGAGACTCACGACCAAAAGGATGACGGAGCAAACTCACACCGGTTACTACCACCAAAAGAATGATGGAGCAAAACACTGGCACAATCTAACATCGACGAATTGACGGACCCACCACCACAAGGATGACGCAGCAAACTCATACCGGATAATAAAACCAAAAGGATGATAGAGAAAAATAAACTCGCACAATCTAGCATCGAAGAAATCACAGACCCACCACCAAAAGGATGACGGAGCAAACTCACACCGGCTACTACCACCAAATGGATTATAGAGCAAAACAATCGCACAATATGGCATCGATGAAATGACAGACCCACAACCAAAAGGATGATGGAGCGAACTCACAACGGCTTCTACCACCAAAAGGATGATAGAGCAAAACACACTCACACAATCTGACCTCGACGAAATGACAGACCCACCACCAAAAGGATGACCGAGCTAACTCACACCGGCTACTACCACCAAAACGATGATAGAGCAAAAAACACTCGCACAATTTGACATCGACGAAATGACAGACTCACCACCAAAAGGATGACTGAGCAAACTCACACTGGCTACTACCACAAAAAGAATGATAGAGCAAAACACTCGTACAATCTGACATCGAAGAAATGACAGACTCACCACCAAAAGGATGATGGAGCGAATTCACAGCCAACTATTATAACTAAAAGGATGATAGAGCAACACACACTCGCACAATCTGAAATCGATGAAATGACAGACCCACCACCAAAACGATGAAGAAGCGAACTAACAACGACTACCACCACCAAAAGGATGATAGAGCAAAACACACCCGCACAATCTCAAATCGACAAAATGGCAGACCCACAACCAAAAGGATAACTGAGCAAAGTCACACCGACTACTACCATCAAAAGTATGATAGAGAAAAACACACTCGCACCATCTGACACCGATGAAATGACAGACCCACCACCAAAAGGATTACTGAGCAAACTCACACCAGCTACTACCACCAAAATGACGATAGGGCAAAACACACTCGCACAATCTGACATCGATGAAATGACAAACCCACCACCAAAAGGATGACTGAGCAAACTCACACCGGCTACTACCACCAAATGAATGATTGAGCAAAACAATCGAACAATCAGACATCGACGAAATGACAGAGCCACTACCAAAAGGATGACGGAGCAAACTCACACCAGCTACTAAAACCAAAAGGATGATAGAGCAAAACAAATTTGCACAATCTAGCATTGACGAAATCACAGACTCACCACCAAAAGGATGACGGAGCAAACTCACACCGGCTACTACCACCAAAAGGATGATAGAGCAAAACAGACTCGCACAATCTGACATCGATGAAATGATACACCCACGACCAAAAGGATGACTGAGCAAACTCAAATCGGTTACTACCACCTAAAGAATGATGGAGCAAAACACTGGCACAATCTAACATCCACGAAATGACAGACCCACCACCAAAAGGATGACGGAGCAAGCTTATACCGGCTACTAAAACCAAAAGGATGATAGAGAAAAACAAACTCGCACAATCTAACATCGACGAAATGACAGACCCACCACCAAAAGGATGACGAAGCAAACTCACACCGGCTACTACCACCAAATGGATGATAGAGGAAAAAACACTCGCAGAATTTGACATCGACAAAATGACAGACGCACCACCAAAAGGATGACTGAGCGAACTCACATCGGCTACTATCACAAAAGGATGATAGAGCAAAACACACTCGCACAATCTGATATCGATGAAATGACAGACCCACGACCAAAAGGATGACGGAGCAAACTCACACCGGTTACTACCACCAAAAGAATGATGGAGCAAAACACTGGCACAATCTAACATCGACGAAATGACGGACCCACCACCACAAGGATGACGCAGCAAACTCATACCGGATACTAAAACCAAAAGGATGATAGAGAAAAATAAACTCGCACAATCTAGCATCGAAGAAATCACAGACCCACCACCAAAAGGATGACGGAGCAAACTCACACCGGCTACTACCACCAAATGGATTATAGAGCAAAACAATCGCACAATCTAACATCGACGAAATAACAGACTCACCATCAAAAGGATGACTAAGCGAACTCACATCGGCTACTATCACAAAAGGATAATAGAGCAAAACACACTCGCACAATCTGACATCGATGAAATGACAGACCCACGAACAAAAGGATGACGGAGAAAACTCACACCGGTTAATACCACCAAAAGAATGATGGAGCAAAACACTGGCATAATCTAACATCGACGAAATGACGGACCCACCACCACAAGGATGACGCAACAAACTCATACCGGATACTAAAACCAAAAGGATGATAGAGAAAAACAAACTCTCACAATCTGACATCGACGAAATGACAGACTCACCACCAAAAGGATGACTGAGCGAACTCACACCGGCTACTATCATCAAATGGATGATAGAGCAAAAAACACTCGCACAATCTGACATCGACGAAATGACAGACTCACCACCAAAAGGATGACTGAGCGAACTCACATCGGCTACTATCACAAAAGGATGTTAGAGCAAAACACACTCGCACAATCTGACATCGATGAAATGACAGACCCACGACCAAAAGGATGACGGAGCAAACTCACACCGGTTACTACCACCAAAAGAATGATGGAGCAAAACACTGGAACAATCTAACATCGACGAATTGACGGACCCACCACCACAAGGATGACGCAGCAAACTCATACCGGATACTAAAACCAAAAGGATGATAGAGAAAAATAAACTCGCACAATCTAGCATCGAAGAAATCACAGACCCACCACCAAAAGGATGACGGAGCAAACTCACACCGGCTACTACCACCAAATGGATTATAGAGCAAAACAATCGCACAATATGGCATCGACGAAATGACAGACCCACAACCAAAAGGATGACGGAGCGAACTCACAACGGCTTCTACCACCAAAAGGATGATAGAGCAAAACACACTCACACAATCTGACCTCGACGAAATGACAGACCCACCACCAAAAGGATGACCGAGCTAACTCACACCGGCTACTACCACCAAAACGATGATAGAGCAAAAAACACTCGCACAATCTGACATCGACGAAATGACAGACTCACCACCAAAAGGATGACTGAGCAAACTCACACTGGCTACTACCACAAAAAGAATGATAGAGCAAAACACTCGCACAATCTGACATCGAAGAAATGACAGACTCACCACCAAAAGGATGATGGAGCGAATTCACAGCCAACTATTATAACTAAAAGGATGATAGAGCAACACACACTCGCACAATCTGAAATCGATGAAATGACAGACCCACCACCAAAACGATGAAGGAGCGAACTAACAACGACTACCACCACCAAAAGGATGATTGAGCAAAACACACCCGCACAATCTCAAATCGACAAAATGGCAGACCCACAACCAAAAGGATAACTGAGCAAAGTCACACCGACTACTACCATCAAAAGTATGATAGAGAAAAACACACTCGCACCATCTGACACCAATGAAATGACAGACCCACCACCAAAAGGATTACTGAGCAAACTCACACCAGCTACTACCACCAAAATGACGATAGGGCAAAACACACTCGCACAATCTGACATCGATGAAATGACAAACCCACCACCAAAACGATGACTGAGCAAACTCACACCGGCTATTACCACCAAATGAATGATAGAGCAAAACAATCATACAATCAGACATCGACGAAATGACAGAGCCACTACCAAAAGGATGACGGAGCAAACTCACACCAGCTACTAAAACCAAAAGGATGATAGAGCAAAACAAATTTGCACAATCTAGCATTTACGAAATCACAGACTCACCACCAAAAGGATGACGGAGCAAACTCACACCAGCTACTACCACCAAAAGGATGATAGAGCAAAACACACTCGCACAATCTGACATCGATGAAATGATACACCCACGACCAAAAGGATGACTGAGCAAACTCAAATCGGTTACTACCACCAAAAGAATGATGGAGCAAAACACTGGCACAATCTAACATCGACGAAATGACAGACCCACCACCAAAAGGATGACGGAGCAAGCTTATACCGGCTACTAAAACCAAAAGGATGATAGAGAAAAACAATCTCGCACAATCTAGCATCGACGAAATGACAGACCCACCACCAAAAGGATGACGGAGCAAACTCACACCGGCTACTACCACCAAATGGATGATAGAGGAAAAAACACTCGCACAATTTGACATCGACGAAATGACAGACTCACCACCAAAAGGATGACTGAGCGAACTCACATCGGCTACTATCACAAAAGGATGATAGAGCAAAACACACTCGCACAATCTGACATGGATGAAATAAAAGACCCACGACCAAAAGGATGATGGAGCAAACTCACACCGGTTACTACCACCAAAAGAATGATGGAGCAAAACACTGGCACAATCTAACATCGACGAAATGACGGACCCACCACCACAAGGATGACGCAGCAAACTCATACCGGATACTAAAACCAAAAGGATGATAGAGAAAAATAAACTCGCACAATCTAGCATCGAAGAAATCACAGACCCACCACCAAAAGGATGACGGAGAAAACTCACACCGGCTACTACCACCAAATGGATTATAGAGCAAAACAATCGCACAATCTAACATCGACGAAATGACAGACTCACCACCAAAAGGATGACTGAGCGAACTCACATCGGCTACTATCACAAAAGGATAATAGAACAAAACACACTCGAACAATCTGACATCGATGAAATGACAGACCTACGAACAAAAGGATGACGGAGCAAACTCACACCGGTTAATACCACCAAAATAATGATGGAGCAAAACACTGGCATAATCTAACATCGACGAAATGACGAACCCACCACCACAAGGATGACGCAACAAACTCATACCGGATACTAAAACCAAAAGGATGATAGAGAAAAACAAACTCTCACAATCTGACATCGACGAAATGACAGACTCACCACCAAAAGGATGAATGAGCGAACTCACACCGGCTACTATCACCAAATGGATGATAGAGCAAAAAACACTCGCACAATCTGACATCGACGAAATGACAGACTCACCACCAAAAGGATAACTGATCGAACTCACATCGGCTACTATCACAAAAGGATGATAGAGCAAAACACACTCGCACATTCTGACATCGATGAAATGAGAGACCCACGACCAAAAGGATGATGGAGCAAACTCACACCGGTTACTACCACCAAAAGAATGATGGAGCAAAACACTGGCACAATCTAACATCGACGAATTGACGGACCCACCACCACAAGGATGACGCAGCAAACTCATACCGGATACTAAAACCAAAAGGATGATAGAGAAAAATAAACTCGCACAATCTAGCATCGAAGAAATCACAGACCCACCACCAAAAGGATGACGGAGCAAACTCACACCGGCTACTACCACCAAATGTATTATAGAGCAAAACAATCGCACAATATGGCATCGACGAAATGACAGACCCACAACCAAAAGGATGACGGAGCGAACTCACAATGGCTTCTACCACCAAAAGAATGATGGAGCAAAACACTGGCACAATCTAACATCGACGAAATGACAGACCCACCACCAAAAGGATGACAGAGTAAGCTCATACCGGCTACTAAAACCAAAAGGATGATAGAGAAAAACAAACTTTCACAATCTAGCATCGACGAAATGACAGACCCACCACCAAAAGGATGACGGAGCAAACTCACACCGGCTACTACCACCAAATGGATGATAGAACAAAAAACACTCACACAATCTGACATCGACGAAATGACAGACTCACCACGAAAAGGATGACTGAGCGAACTCACATCGGCTACTATCACAAAAGGATGATAGAGCAAAACACACTCGCAGAATCTGACATCGATGAAATAACAGACCCACGACCAAAAGGATGACGGAGCAAACTCACACCGGTTACTACCACCAAAAGAATGATGGAGCAAAACACTGGCACAATCTAACATCGACGAAATGACGGACCCACCACCACAAGGATGACGCAGCAAACTCATACCAGATACTAAAACCAAAAGGATGATAGAGAAAAATAAACTCGCACAATCTAGCATCGAAGAAATCACAGACCCACCACCAAAAGGATGACGGAGCAAACTCACACCGGCTACTACCACCAAATGGATTATAGAGAAAAACAATCGCACAATATGGCATCAACGAAATGACAGACCCACAAGAAAAAGGATGACGGAGCGAACTCACAACGGCTTCTACCACCAAAAGGATGATAGAGCAACACACACTCACACAATCTGACATCGACGAAATGACAGACCCACCACCAAAAGGATGACAGAGCTAACTAAAACCGGCTACTACCACCAAAAGGTTGATAGAGCAAAACACACTCGCACAATCTGACATCGATGAAATGACAGACCCACCACCAAAGGGATGACTGAGAAAACTCACACTGGCTACTACCACCAAAAGAATGATAGAGCAAAACACTCTCACAATCTGACATCGAAGAAATGACAGACTCACCACCAAAAGGATGATGGAGCGAATTCACAGCCGACTATTATCACCAAAAGGATGATAGAGCAACACACACTCGCACAATCTGAAATCGATGAAATGACAGACCCACCACCAAAACGATGAAGGAGCGAACTCACAACGACTACCACCACCAAGAGGATGATAGAGCAAAACACACCCGCACAATCTCAAATCGACAAAATGGCAGACCCACAACTAAAAAGATAACTGAGCAAAGTCACACCGACTACTACCACCAAAAGTATGATAGAGAAAAACACACTCGCACCATCTGACATCGATGAAATGACAGACCCACCACCAAAAGGATTACTGAGCAAACTCACACCAGCTACTACCACCAAAAGGATAATAGGTAAAAACACACTCGCACAATCTGACATCGATGAAATGACAGACCCACCACCAAAAGGATGACTGAGCAAACTCACACCGACTACTACCACCAAATGAATAATAGAGCAAAACAATCGCACAATCAGACATCGACGAAATGACAGAGCCACTACCAAAAGGATGACGAAGCAAACTCGCACCAGCTACTAAAACCAAAAGGATGATAGAGCAAAACAAATTTGCACAATCTAGCATTGACGAAATCACAAACTCTTCACGAAAAGGATGACGGAGCAAACTCATACCGACTACTACCACCAAAAGGATGATAGAGCAAAACACACTCGCACAATCTAACATCGATGAAATGACAGAACCACCACCAAAAGGATGAAAGACCAAACTCAAACCGGTTACTACCACCAAAAGAATGATGGAGGAAAACACTGGCACAATCTAACATCGACGAAATGACAGACCCACCACCAAAAGGATGACGGAGCAAGCTCATACCGACTACTAAAACCAAAAGGATGATATAGAAAAACAAACTTTCACAATCTAGCATCGACGAAATGACAGACCCACCACCAAAAGGATGACAGAGCAAACTCACACCGGCTACTACCACCAAATGGATGATAGAATAAAAAACACTCGCACAATCTGACATCGACGAAATGACAGACTCACCACCAAAATAATGATGGAGTGAACTTACATCGGCTACTATCACAAAAGGATGATAGAGCAAAACACACTCGCACAATCTGACATCGATGAAATGACAGACCCACGACCAAAAGGATGACGGAGCAAACTCACACCAGTTACTACCACCAAAAGAATGATGGAGCAAAACACTGGCACAATCTAACATCGACGAAATGACGGATCCACCACCACAAGGATGACGCAGCAAACTCATACCGGATACTAAAACCAAAAGGATGATAGAGAAAAATAAACTCGCATAATCTAGCATCGACGAAATCACAGACCCACCACCAAAAGGATGACGGAGCAAACTCACACCGGCTACTACCACCAAATGGATTATGGAGCAAAACAATCGCTCAATCTGGCATCGACGAAATGACAGACCCATAACCAAAAGGATGGCGGAGCGAACTCACACCGACTACTACCACCAAAAGGATGATAGAGTAAAACACACTCACACAATCTAACATAGACGAAATGATAGACCCACCACCATAAGGATGACAAAGCTAACTCACACCGGCTACTACCACCAAAAGGATGATAGAGCAAAACACACTCGCACAATCTGAAATCGATGAAATGACAGATTCACCACCAAAAGGATGAATGAGCAAACTCACACCGGTTACTACCACCAAAAGAATGATGGAGCGAAACACTGGCACAATCTAACATCGACGAAATGACAGACCCACCACCAAAAGGCTGACGGAGCAAACTCATACGGGCTACTAAAACCAAAAGGATGATAGGGAAAAACAAACTCGCATAATCTAGCATCAACGAAATCACAGACCCACCACCAAAACAATGACGGAGCAAACTCACACCGGCTACTACCACCAAATGGATTATAGAGAAAAACAATCGCACAATCTGGCATCGACGAAATGACAGACCCACAACCAAAAGGTTGACGAAGCGAACTCACACCGGCTACTACCACCAAAAGGATGATAGAGCAAAACACACTCACACAATCTGACATCAACGAAATGACAGACCCACCACCAAAAGGATGACAGAGCTAACTCACACCGGCTACTACCACCAAAAGGATGATAGAGCAAAACACACTAGCACAATCTGACATCGATGAAATGACAAACTCACCACCAAAAGGATAACTGAGCGAACTCACACCGGCTACTATCACAAAAGGATGATAGAGCAAAACACACTCGTACAATCTAACATCGACGAAATGACGGACTCACCACCAAAAGAATGACTGAGCGAACTCACACCGGCTACTATCACAAAAGGATGATAGAGCAAAACACACTCGCACAATCTGACATCGATGAAATGACATACCCACCACCAAAAGGATGAATGAGCAAACTCACACCGGTTACTACCACCAAAAGAATGATGGAGCAAAACACTGGCACAATCTAACATCGACAAAATGACAGAACCACCACCAAAAGGATGATGGAGCAAACTCATACCGGCTACTAAAACCAAAAGGATGATAGAGAAAAACAAACTTGCACAATCTAGCACCAACGAAATGACAGACCCACGACCAAAAGGATGACGGAGCAAACTCACACCGGCTACTACCACCAAATGGATGAGAGAGCAAAAAACACTCGCACAATCTGACATCGACGAAATGACAGACTCATTACCAAAAGGATGACTGAGCGAACTCACATCGGCTACTATCACAAAAGGATGATAGAGCAAAACACACTTGCACAATCTGACATCGATGAATTGACAGACCCATGACCAAAAGGATGACGGAGCAAACTCACACCGGTTACTACCACCAAAAGAATGATGGAGCAAAACACTGGCACAATCTAACATCGACCAAATGACCGACCCACAAACAAAAGGATGACGGAGCAAACTCATACCGCCTACTAACACCAAAAGGATGATATAGAAAAACAAACTCACACAATCTAGCATCGACGAAATCACAGACACACCACCAAAAGGATGACAGAGCAATCTCACACCGGCTACTACCACCAAATGGATTATAGAGCAAAACAATCGCACAATATGGCATCGAAGAAATGACAGACCCACAACCAAAAGGATGACGGAGCAAACTCATACCAGCTACTACCACCAAAAGGATGATAGATCAAAACACACACACAATCTGACATCGACGAAATGACAGACCCACCACCAAAAGGATGACAGAGCTAACTCACACCGGCTACTATCACCAAAAGGATGATAGAGCAAAACACAGTCGCACAATCTGACATCGATGAAATAAAAGACCCACCACCAAAAGGATGACTGAGCAAACTCACACTGGCTACTACCACCAAAAGAATGATAGAGTAAAACACTCGCACAATCTGACATCGAAGAAATGACAGACTGACCACCAAAAGGATGATGGAGCGAATTCACAGCCACTTATTATCACCAAAAGGATGATAGAGCAACACACACTCGCTCAATCTGAAATCGATGAAATGACAGACCCACCACCAAAATGATGAAGGAGCGAACTCACAACGACTACCACCACCAAAAGGATGATAGAGCAAAACACACCCGCACAATCTCAAATCGACAAAATCGCAGACCCACAACCAAAAGGATAACTGAGCAAACTCACACCAGCTACTACCACCAAAAGTATGATAGAGAAAAACACACTCGCACAATCTGACATCGATGAAATGACAGACCCACCACCAAAAGGATGACTGAGCAAACTCACACCGGCTACTACCACCAAATGAATGATAGAGCAAAACAATCGCACAATCTGACATCGACGAAATGATAGAGCCACTACCAAAAGGATGACGGAGCAAACTCACACCAGCTACTAAAACCAAAAGGATGATAGAGCAAAGAAAATTTGCACAATCTAACATTGACGAAATCACACACTCATCACCAAAAGGATGACGAAGCAAACTCACACCTACTACTACCACCAAAAGGATGATAGAGCAAAACACACTCGCACTGTCTAACATCGATGAAATGACAGACCCACCACCAAAACGATGACTGAGCAAGCTCAAACCGGTTACTACCACCAAAAGAATGATGGAGCAAAACACTGGCACAATCTAACATCGACGAAATGACAAACCCACCACCAAAAGGATGACGGAGCAAACTCATACCGGCTACTAAAACCAAAAGGATGATATAGAAAAACAAACTTGCACAATCTAGCATCGACGAAATGACAGACCCACCGCCAAAAGGATGACGGAGCAAACTCACACCGGCTACTACCACCAAATGGGTGATAGAGCGAAAAACACTAGCACAATCTGACATCGACGAAATAACAGACTCACCACCAAAAGTATGACTGAGCAAACTCACACCGGCTACTATCACAAAAGGATGATAGAGCAAAACACACTCGCACAATCTGACATCGATGAAATGACAGACCCACGACCAAAAGGATGACGGAGCAAACTCACACCGGTTACTACCACCAAAAGAATGATGGAGCAAAACACTGGCACAATCTAACATTGACGAAATGACGGACCCACCACCACAAGGATGACGAAGCAAACTCATACAGGCTACTAAAACCAAAAGGATGATAGAGAAAAATAAACTCGCACAATCTAGCATCGACGAAATCACAGACCCACCACCAAAAGGATGACGGAGCAAACTCACACCGGCTACTACCACCAAATGGATTATGGAGCAAAACAATCGCTCAATCTGACATCGACGAAATGACATACCCACAACCAAAAGGA
Organism: Lathyrus sativus; assembly: GCA_963859935.3. NCBI lineage: Eukaryota > Viridiplantae > Streptophyta > Magnoliopsida > Fabales > Fabaceae > Lathyrus > Lathyrus sativus. The sequence continues at coordinate 61,713 of CAWUDS030003820.1, read as the reverse complement.
TGACGGAGCCAACACACACCGACTACTACCACCAAAAGGATGATAGAGCAAAACACACTCGCACTGTCTAACATCGATGAAATGACAGACCCACCACCAAAAGGATGACCGAGCAAACTCAAACCGGTTACTACCACCAAAAGAATGATGGAGCAAAACACTGGCACAATCTAACATCGACGAAATGACAGACCCACCACCAAAAGGATGACGGAGCAAACACATACCGGCTACTAAAACCAAAAGGATGATAGAGAAAAACAAACTTGCACAATCTAGCATCGACGAAATGACAGACCCACCACCAAAAGGATGACGGAGCAAACTCACACCGGCTACTACCACCAAATGGGTGATAGAGCAAAAAACACTAGCACAATCTGACATCGACGAAATGACAGACTCACCACCAAAAGGATGACTGAGCGAACTTACACCGGCTACTATCACAAAAGGATGATAGAGCAAAACACACTCGCACAATCTGACATCGATGAAATGACAGACCCACGACCAAAAGGATGACGGAGCAAACTTACACCGGTTACTACCACCAAAAGAATGATGGAGCAAAACACTGGCACAATCTAACATCGACGAAATGACGGACCCACCACCACAAGGATGACGGAGCAAACTCATACCGGCTACTAAAACCAAAAAGATGATAGAGAAAAATAAACTCGCACAATCTAGCATCGACGAAATCACATACCCACCACCAAAAGGATGACGGAGCAAACTCACACCGGCTACTACCACCAAATGGATTATGGAGCAAAACAATCGCTCAATCTGACATCGACGAAATGACAGACCCACAACCAAAAGGATGACGGAGCCAACTCACACCGACTACTACCACCAAAAGGATGATAGAGCAAAACACACTCGCACTGTCTAACATCGATGAAATGACAGACCCACCACCAAAAGGATGACCGAGCAAACTCAAACCGGTTACTACCACCAAAAGAATGATGGAGCAAAACACTGGCACAATCTAACATCGACGAAAATGACAGACCCACCACCAAAAGGATGACGGAGAAAACTCATACCAGCTACTAAAACCAAAAGGATGATAGAGAAAAACAAACTTGCACAATCTAGCATCGACGAAATGACAGACCCACCACCAAAAGGATGACGGAGCAAACTCACACCGGCTACTACCACCAAATGGGTGATAGAGCAAAAAACACTAGCACAATCTGACATCGACGAAATGACAGACTCACCACCAAAAGGATGACTGAGCGAACTCACACCGGCTACTATCACAAAAGGATGATAGAGAAAAACACACTCGCACAATCTGACATCGATGAAATGACAGACCCACGACCAAAAGGATGACGGAGCAAACTCACACCGGTTACTACCACCAAAAAAATGATGGAGCAAAACACTGGCAAAATCTAACATCGACGAAATGACGGACCCACCACCACAAGGATGACAGATCAAACTCATACCGGCTACTAAAACCAAAAAGATGATAGAGAAAAATAAACTCGCACAATCTAGCATCGACGAAATCACATACCCACCACCAAAAGGATGTCGGAGCAAACTCACACCGGCTACTACCACCAAATGGATTATGGAGCAAAACAATCGCTCAATCTGACATCGACGAAATGACAGACCCACAACCAAAAGGATGACGGAGCCAACTAACACCGACTACTACCACCAAAAGGATGATAGAGCAAAACACACTCACACAATGTGACATAGACGAAATGATAGATCCACCACCAAAAGGATGACAAAGCTAACTCACACCGGCTACTACCACCAAAAGAATGATGGAGCAAAACACTGGCACAATCTAACATCGACGAAATGACAGACCTACCACCAAAAAGATGACGGAGCAAACTCATACCGGCTACTAAAACCAAAAGGATGATATAGAAAAACAAACTTGCACAATCTAGCATCGACGAAATGACAGACCCACCACCAAAAGGATGACGGAGCAAACTCACACCGGCTACTACCACCAAATGGGTGATAGAGCGAAAAACACTAGCACAATCTGACATCGACGAAATAACAGACTCACCACCAAAAGTATGACTGAGCAAACTCACACCGGCTACTATCACAAAAGGATGATAGAGCAAAACATACTCGCACAATCTGACATCGATGAAATGACAGACCCACGACCAAAAGGATGACGGAGCAAACTCACACCGGTTACTACCACCAAAAGAATGATGGAGCAAAACACTGGCACAATCTAACATCGACAAAATGACGGACCCACCACCACAAGGATGACGGAGCAAACTCATACCGGCTACTAAAACCAAAAAGATGATAGAGAAAAATAAACTCGCACAATCTAGCATCGACGAAATCAGAGACCCACCACCAAAAGGATGACGGAGCAAACTCACACCGGCTACTACCACCAAATGGATTATGGAGCAAAACAATCGCTCAATCTGACATCGACGAAATGACAGACCCACAACCAAAAGGATGACGGAGCCAACTCACACCGACTACTACCACCAAAAGGATGATAGAGCAAAACACACTCGCACTGTCTAACATCGACGAAATGATAGATCCACCACCAAAAGGATGACAAAGCTAACTCACACCGGCTACTACCACCAAAAGAATGATGGAGCAAAACACTGGCACAATCTAACATCGACGAAATGACAGACCTACCACCAAAAAGATGACGGAGCAAACTCATACCGGCTACTAAAACCAAAAGGATGATATAGAAAAACAAACTTGCACAATCTAGCATCGACGAAATGACAGACCCACCACCAAAAGGATGACGGAGCAAACTCACACCGGCTACTACCACCAAATGGGTGATAGAGCCAAAAACACTAGCACAATCTGACATCGACGAAATAACAGACTCACCACCAAAAGTATGACTGAGCAAACTCACACCGGCTACTATCACAAAAGGATGATAGAGCAAAACATACTCGCACAATCTGACATCGATGAAATGACAGACCCACGACCAAAAGGATGACGGAGCAAACTCACACCGGTTACTACCACCAAAAGAATGATGGAGCAAAACACTGGCACAATCTAACATCGACAAAATGACGGACCCACCACCACAAGGATGACGGAGCAAACTCATACCGGCTACTAAAACCAAAAAGATGATAGAGAAAAATAAACTCGCACAATCTAGCATCGACGAAATCAGAGACCCACCACCAAAAGGATGACGGAGCAAACTCACACCGGCTACTACCACCAAATGGATTATGGAGCAAAACAATCGCTCAATCTGACATCGACGAAATGACAGACCCACAACCAAAAGGATGACGGAGCCAACTCACACCGACTACTACCACCAAAAGGATGATAGAGCAAAACACACTCGCACTGTCTAACATCGATGAAATGACAGACCCACCACCAAAAGGATGACCGAGCAAACTCAAACCGGTTACTACCACCAAAAGAATGATGGAGCAAAACACAGGCACAATCTAACATCGACGAAATGACAGACCCACCACCAAAAGGATGACGGAGCAAACTCATACCAGCTACTAAAACCAAAAGGATGATAGAGAAAAACAAACTTGCACAATCTAGCATCGACGAAATGACAGACCCACCACCAAAAGGATGACGGAGCAAACTCACACCGGCTACTACCACCAAATGGGTGATAGAGCAAAAAACACTAGCACAATCTGACATCGACGAAATGACAGACTCACCACCAAAAGGATGACTGAGCGAACTCACAACGGCTACTATCACAAAAGGATGATAGAGCAAAACACACTCGCACAATCTGATATCGATGAAATGACAGACCCACGACCAAAAGGATGACGGAGCAAACTCACACCGGTTACTACCACCAAAATAATGATGGAGCAAAACACTGGCACAATCTAACATCGACGAAATGACGGACCCACCACCACAAGGATGACGGAGCAAACTCATACCGGCTACTAAAACCAAAAAGATGATAGAGAAAAATAAACTCGCACAATCTAGCATCGACGAAATCAGAGACCCACCACCAAAAGGATGACGGAGCAAACTCACACCGGCTACTACCACCAAATGGATTATGGAGCAAAACAATCGCTCAATCTGACATCGACGAAATGACAGACCCACAACCAAAAGGATGACGGAGCCAACTCACACCGACTACTACCACCAAAAGGATGATAGAGCAAAACACACTCGCACTGTCTAACATCGATGAAATGACAGACCCACCACCAAAAGGATGACCGAGCAAACTCAAACCGGTTACTACCACCAAAAGAATGATGGAGCAAAACACAGGCACAATCTAACATCGACGAAATGACAGACCCACCACCAAAAGGATGACGGAGCAAACTCATACCAGCTACTAAAACCAAAAGGATGATAGATAAAAACAAACTTGCACAATCTAGCATCGACGAAACGACAGACCCACCACCAAAAGGATGACGGAGCAAACTCACACCGGCTACTACCACCAAATGGGTGATAGAGCAAAAAACACTAGCACAATCTGACATCGACGAAATGACAGACTCACCACCAAAAGGATGACTGAGCGAACTCACACCGGCTACTATCACAAAAGGATGATAGAGCAAAACACACTCGCACAATCTGATATCGATGAAATGACAGACCCACGACCAAAAGGATGACGGAGCAAACTCACACCGGTTACTACCACCAAAAGAATGATGGAGCAAAACACTGGCACAATCTAACATCGACGAAATGACGGACCCACCACCACAAGGATGACGGAGCAAACTCATACCGGCTACTAAAACCAAAAAGATGATAGAGAAAAATAAACTCGCACAATCTAGCATCGACGAAATCACAGACCCACCACCAAAAGGATGACGGAGCAAACTCACACCGGCTACTACTACCAAATGGATTATGGAGCAAAACAATCGCTCAATCTGACATCGACGAAATGACAGACCCACAACCAAAAGGATGACGGAGCCAACTCACACCGACTACTACCACCAAAAGGATGATAGAGCAAAACACACTCGCACTGTCTAACATCGATGAAATGACAGACCCACCACCAAAAGGATGACCGAGCAAACTCAAACCGGTTACTACCACCAAAAGAATGATGGAGCAAACACAGGCACAATCTAACATCGACGAAATGACAGACCCACCACCAAAAGGATGACGGAGCAAACTCATACCAGCTACTAAAACCAAAAGGATGATAGAGAAAAACAAACTTGCACAATCTAGCATCGACGAAACGACAGACCACCACCAAAAGGATGACGGAGCAAACTCACACCGGCTACTACCACCAAATGGGTGATAGAGCAAAAAACACTAGCACAATCTGACATCGACGAAATGACAGACTCACCACCAAAAGGATGACTGAGCGAACTCACACCGGCTACTATCACAAAAGGATGATAGAGCAAAACACACTCGCACAATCTGATATCGATGAAATGACAGACCCACGACCAAAAGGATGACAGAGCAAACTCACACCGGTTACTACCACCAAAAGAATGATGGAGCAAAACACTGGCACAATCTAACATCGACGAAATGACGGACCCACCACCACAAGGATGACGGAGCAAACTCATACCGGCTACTAAAACCAAAAAGATGATAGAGAAAAATAAACTCGCACAATCTAGCATCGACGAAATCACAGACCCACCACCAAAAGGATGACGGAGCAAACTCACACCGGCTACTACCACCAAATGGATTATGGAGCAAAACAATCGCTCAATCTGACATCGACGAAATGACAGACCCACAACCAAAAGGATGACGGAGCCAACTCACACCGACTACTACCACCAAAAGGATGATAGAGCAAAACACACTCGCACTGTCTAACATCGATGAAATGACAGACCCACCACCAAAAGGATGACCGAGCAAACTCAAACCGGTTACTACCACCAAAAGAATGATGGAGCAAAACACTGGCACAATCTAACATCGACGAAATGACAGACCCACCACCAAAAGGATGACGGAGAAAAACTCATACCAGCTACTAAAACCAAAAGGATGATAGAGAAAAACAAACTTGCACAATCTAGCATCGACGAAATGACAGACCCACCACCAAAAGGATGACGGAGCAAACTCACACCGGCTACTACCACCAAATGGGTGATAGAGCAAAAAACACTAGCACAATCTGACATCGACGAAATGACAGACTCACCACCAAAAGAATGACTGAGCGAACTCACACCGGCTACTATCACAAAAGGATGATAGAGCAAAACACACTCGCACAATCTGACATCGATGAAATGACAGACCCACGACCAAAAGGATGACGGAGCAAACTCACACCGGTTACTACCACCAAAAGAATGATGGAGCAAAACACTGGCACAATCTAACATCGACGAAATGACGGACCCACCACCACAAGGATGACGGAGCAAACTCATACCGGCTACTAAAACCAAAAAGATGATAGAGAAAAATAAACTCGCACAATCTAGCATCGACGAAATCACAGACACACCACCAAAAGGATGACAGAGCAAACTCACACCGGCTACTACCACCAAATGGATTATGGAGCAAAACAATCGCTCAATCTGACATTGATGAAATGACAGACCCACAACCAAAAGGATGACGGAGCAACTCACACCAACTACTACCACCAAAAGGATGATAGAGCAAAACACACTCACACAATGTGACATAGACGAAATGATAGACCCACCACCAAAAGGATGACAAAGCTAACTCACACCGGCTACTACCACCAAAAGAATGATGGAGCAAAACACTGGCACAATCTAACATCGACGAAATGACAGACCCACCACCAAAAGGATGACGGAGCAAACTCATACCGGCTACTAAAACCAAAAGGATGATAGAGAAAAACAAACTTGCACAATCTAGCATCGACGAAATGACAGACCCACCACCAAAAGGATGACGGAGCAAACTCACACCGGCTACTACCACCAAATGGGTGATAGAGCAAAAAACACTAGCACAATCTGACATCGACGAAATGACAGACTCACCACCAAAAGGATGACTGAGCGAACTCACACCGGCTACTATCACAAAATGATGATAGAGCAAAACACACTCGCACAATCTGACATCGATGAAATGACAGACCCACGACCAAAAGGATGACGGAGCAAACTCACACCGGTTACTAACACCAAAGAATGATGGAGCAAAACACTGGCACAATCTAACATCGACGAAATGACGGACCCACCACCACAAGGATGACGGAGCAAACTCATACCGGCTACTAAAACCAAAAGGATGATAGAGAAAATAAACTCGCACAATCTAGCATCGGCGAAATTACAGACCCACCACCAAAAGGATGACGGAGCAAACTCACACCGGCTACTACCACCAAATGGATTATGGAGCAAAACAATCGCTCAATCTGACATCGACAAAATGACAGACCCACAACCAAAAGGATGACGGAGCCAACTCACACCGACTACTACCACCAAAAGGATGATAGAGCAAAACACACTCGCACTGTTTAACATCGATGAAATGACAGACCCACCACCAAAAGGATGACTGAGCAAACTCAAACCAGTTACTACCACCAAAAGAATGATAGAGCAAAACACTGGCACAATCTAACATCGACGAAATGACAGACCCACCACCAAAAGGATGACGGAGCAAACTCATACCGTCTACTAAAACCAAAAGGATGATAGAGAAAAACAAACTTGCACAATCTAGCATCGACGAAATGACAGACCCACCACCAAAAGGATGACAGAGCAAACTCACACCGGCTACTACCACCAAATGGGTGATAGAGGAAAAAACACTAGCACAATCTGACATCGACGAAATGACAGACTCACCACCAAAAGGATGACTGAGCGAACTCACACCGGCTACTATCACAAAATGATGATAGAGCAAAACACACTCGCACAATCTGACATCGATGCAATGACAGACCCACGACCAAAAGGATGAAGGAGCAAACTCACACCGGTTACTAACACCAAAAGAATGATGGAGCAAAACACTGGCACAATCTAACATCGACGAAATGACGGACCCACAACCACAAGGATGACGGAGCAAACTCATACCGGCTACTAAAACCAAAAGGATGATAGAGAAAAATAAACTCGCACAATCTAGCATCGACGAAATGACAGACCCACCACGAAAAGGATGACGGAGCAAACTCACACCGGCTACTACCACCAAATGGATTATGGAGCAAAACAATCGCTCAATCTGACATCGACAAAATGACAGACCCACAACCAAAAGGATGACGGAGCCAACTCACACCGACTACTACCACCAAAAGGATGATAGAGCAAAACACACTCGCACTGTTTAACATCGATGAAATGACAGACCCACCACCAAAAGGATGACTGAGCAAACTCAAACCAGTTACTACCACCAAAAGAATGATAGAGCAAAACACTGGCACAATCTAACATCGACGAAATGACAGACCCACCACCAAAAGGATGACGGAGCAAACTCATACCGGCTACTAAAACCAAAAGAATGATAGAGAAAAACAAACTTGCACAATCTAGTATCGACGAAATGACAGACCCAACACCAAAAGGATGACGGAGCAAACTCACACCGGCTACTACCACCAAATGGGTGATAGAGCAAAAAACACTAGCACAATCTGACATCCACGAAATGACAGACTCACCACCAAAAGGATGACTGAGCGAACTCACACCGGCTCCTATCACAAAAGGATGATAGAGCAAAACACACTCGCACAATCTGACATCGATGAAATGACAGACCCACGACCAAAAGGATGACGGAGCAAACTCACACCGGTTACTACCACCAAAAGAATGATGGAGCAAAACACTGGCACAATCTAACATCGACGAAATGACGGACCCACCACCACAAGGATGACGGATCAAACTCATACCGGCTACTAAAACCAAAAGGATGATAGAGAAAAATAAACTCGCACAATCTAGCATCGACGAAATGACAGACCCACCACCAAAAGGATGACGGAGCAAACTCACACCGGCTACTACCACCAAATGGATTATGGAGCAAAACAATCGCTCAATCTGACATCGACAAAATGACAGACCCACAACCAAAAGGATGACGGAGCCAACTCACACTGACTACTACCACCAAAGGATGATAGAGCAAAACACACTCACACTGTTTAACATCGATGAAATGACAGACCCACCACCAAAAGGATGACTGAGCAAACTCAAACCAGTTACTACCACCAAAAGAATGATAGAGAAAAACACTGGCACAATCTAACATCGACGAAATGACAGACCCACCACCAAAAGGATGACGGAGCAAACTCATACCGCTACTAAAACCAAAAGGATGATAGAGAAAAACAAACTTGCACAATCTAGCATCGACGAAATGACAGACCCACCACCAAAAGGATGACGGAGCAAACTCACACCGGCTACTACCACCAAATGGGTGATAGAGCAAAAAACACTAGCACAATCTGACATCGACGAAATGACAGACTCACCACCAAAAGGATGACTGAGCGAACTCACACCGGCTACTATCATAAAAGGATGATAGAGCAAAACACACTCGCACAATCTGACATCGATGAAATGACAGACCCACGACCAAAAGGATGACGGAGCAAACTCACACCGGTTATTACCACCAAAAGAATGATGGAGAAAAACACTGGCACAATCTAACATCGACGAAATGACGGACCCACCACCACAAGGATGACGGAGCAAACTCATACCGACTACTAAAACCAAAAGGATGATATAGAAAAATAAACTCGCACAATCTAGCATCGACGAAATCACAGACCCACCACCAAAAGGATGACGGAGCAAACTCACACCGGCTACTACCACCAAATGGATTATGGAGCAAAACAATCGCTCAATCTGACATCGACGAAATGACAGACCCACAACCAAAAGGATGACGGAGCCAACTCACACCGACTACTACCACCAAAAGGATGATAGAGCAAAACACACTCACACAATCTGACATAGACGAAATGATAGACCCACCACCAAAAGGATGACAAAGCTAACTCACACCGGCTACTACCACCAAAAGAATGATGGAGCAAAACACTGGCACAATCTAACATCGACGAAATGACAGACCCACCACCAAAGGATGACGGAGCAAACTCATACCGGCTACTAAAACCAAAAGGATGATAGAGAAAAACAAACTTGCATAATCTAGCATCGACGAAATGACAGACCCACCACCAAAAGGATGACGGAGCAAACTCACACCGGCTACTACCACCAAATGGGTGATAGAGCAAAAAACACTAGCACAATCTGACATCGACGAAATGACAGAATCACCACCAAAAGGGTGACTGAGCGAACTCACACCGGCTACTATCACAAAAGGATGATAGAGCAAAACACACTCGCACAATCTGACATCGATGAAATGACAGACCCACGACCAAAAGGATGACGGAGCAAACTCACACCGGTTACTACCACCAAAAGAATGATGGAGCAAAACACTGGCACAATCTAACATCCTGGCACAATCTAACATCGACGAAATGACGGACCCACCACCACAAGGATGACGGATCAAACTCATACCGGCTACTAAAACCAAAAAGATGATAGAGAAAATAAACTCGCCAATCTAGCATCGACGAAATCACAGACCCACCACCAAAAGGATGACGGAGCAAACTCACACCGGGCTACTACACTCAAATGGATTATGGAGCAAAACAATCGCTCAATCTGACATCGACGAAATGACAGACCCACAACCAAAAGGATGACGGAGCCAACTCACACCGACTACTACCACAAAAAGGATGATAGAGCAAAACACACTCACACAATGTGACATGAGACGAAATGATAGACCCACCACCAAAAGGATGACAAAGCTAACTCACATCGGCTACTACCACCAAAAGAATGATGGAGCAAAACACTGGCACAATCTAACATCGATGAAATGACAGACCCACCACAAAAAGGATGAAGGAGCAAACCTCATACCGGCTACTAAAACCAAAAGGATGATAGAGAAAAACAAACTTGCACAATCTAGTATCGACGAAATGACAGACCCAACACCAAAAGGATGACGGAGCAAACTCACACCGGCTACTACCACCAAATGGGTGATAGAGCAAAAAAACACTAGCACAATCTGACATCCACGAAATGACAGACTCACCACCAAAAGGATGACTGAGCGAACTCACACCGGCTCCTATCACAAAAGGATGATAGAGCAAAAACACAGTCGCACAATCTGACATCGATGAAATGACAGACCCACCACCAAAAGGATGACTGAGCAAACTCACACTGGCTACTACCACCAAAAGAATGATAGAGCCAAAACACTCGCACAATCTGACATCAAAGAAATGACAGACTGACCACCAAAAGGATGATGGAGCGAATTCACGCGCCGCCACTTATTATCACCAAAAGGATGATAGAGCAACACACACTCGCACAATCTGAAATCAATGAAATGACAGACCCACCACCAAAAGGATGATAGAGCAAAACACACTCGCACAATCTCAAATCGACAAAATGGCAGACCCACAACCAAAAGGATAACTGAGCAAAGTCACACCGAATACTACCACCAAAAGTATGATAGAGAAAAAAACACTCGCACCATCTGACATCGATGAAATGACAGACCCACCACTAAAAGGATTACTGAGCAAACTCACACCAGCTACTACCACCAAAAGGATGATAGGGAAAAACACACTCGCACAATCTGGACATCGATGAAATGACAGACCCACCAGCAAAAGGATGACTGAGCAAACTCACACCGGCTACTACCACCAAATGAATGATAGAGCAAAACAATCGCACAATCTGACATCGACGAAATGACAGAGCCACTACCAAAAGGATGACGGAGCAAACTCACACCAGCTACTGAAACCAAAAGGATGATAGAGCAAAACAAATTTGCACAATCTAGCATTGACGAAATCACACACTCACCACCAAAAGGATGACGGAGCAAACTCACACCGGCTACTACCACCAAAAGGATGATAGAGCAAAACACACTCGCACTGTCTAACATCGATGAAATGACAGACCCACCACCAAAAGGATGACTGAGCAAACTCAAACCGGTTACTACCACCAAAAGAATGATGGAGAAAAACACTAGCACAATATAACATCGACGAAATGACAGACCCACCACCAAAAGGATGACGGAGCAAACTCATACCGGCTACTAAACCAAAAGGATGATAGAGAAAAACAAACTTGCACAATCTAGCATCGACGAAATGACAGACCCACCACCAAAAGGATGACAGAGCAAACTCACACCGGCTACTACCACCAAATGGGTGATAGAGCAAAAAACACTAGCACAATCTGACATCGACGAAATGACAGACTCACCACCAAAAGGATGACTGAGCGAACTCACACCGGATACTATCACAAAAGGATGATAGAGCAAACCACACTCGCACAATCCGACATCGATGAAATGACAGACCCACGACCAAAAGGGTGGACGGAGCAAACTCACACCGGTTACTACCACCAAAAGAATGATGGAGCAAAACACTGGCACAATCTAACATCGACGAAATAACAGACCCACCACCACAAGGATGACGGAGCAAACTCATACCGGCTACTAAAACCAAAAGGATGATAGAGAAAAATAAACTCGCACAATCTAGCATCGACAAAATCACAGACCCACCACCAAAAGGATGATGGAGCAAACTCACACCGGCTACTACCACCAAATGGATTATGGAGCAAAACAACTGCTCAATTTGACATCGACGAAATGACAGACCCACAACCAAAAGGATGACGGAGCCAACTCACACCGACTACTACCACAAAAAGGATGATAGAGCAAAACACACTCACACAATGTGACATAGACGAAATGATAGACCCACCACCAAAAGGATGACAAAGCTAACTCACATCGGCTACTAACACCAAAAGAATGATGGAGCAAAACACTGGCACAATCTAACATCGATGAATGACAGACCCACCACAAAAAGGATGACGAAGCAAACTCATACCGGCTACTAAAACCAAAAGGATGATAGAGAAAAACAACTTGCACAATCTAGTATCTCGACAAAATGACAGACCCAACACCAAAAGGATGACGGAGCAAACTCACACCGGCTACTACCACCAAATGGGTGATAGAGCAAAAAACACTAGCACAATCTGACATCCACGAAATGACAGACTCACCACCAAAAGGATGACTGAGCAAACTCACACCGGCTCCTATCACAAAAGGATGATAGAGCAAAACACAGTCGCACAATCTGACATCGATGAAATGACAGACCCACCACCAAAAGGATGACTGAGCAAACTCACACTGGCTACTACCACCAAAAGAATGATAGAGCAAAACACTCGCACAATCTGACATCAAAGAAATGACAGATTGACCACCAAAAGGATGATGGAGCGAATTCACAGCCACTTATTATCACCAAAAGGATGATAGAGCAACACACACTCGCACAATCTGAAATCAATGAAATGACAGACCCACCACCAAAACGATGAAGGAGCGAACTCACAACGACTACCACCACCAAAAGGATGTTAGAGCAAAACACACTCGCACAATCTCAAATCGACAAAATGGCAGACCCACAACCAAAAGGATAACTGAGCAAAGTCACACCGAATACTACCACCAAAAGTATGATAGAGAAAAAAACACTCGCACCATCTGACATCGATGAAATGACAGACCCACCACTAAAAGGATTACTGAGCAAACTCACACCAGCTACTACCACCAAAAGGATGATAGGGCAAAACACACTCGCACAATCTGACATCGATGAAATGACAGACCCACCAGCAAAAGGATGACTGAGCAAACTCACACCGGCTACTACCACCAAATGAATGATAGAGCAAAACAATCGCACAATCTGACATCGACGAAATGACAGAGCCACTACCAAAAGGATGACGGAGCAAACTCACACCAGCTACTGAAACCAAAAGGATGATAGAGCAAAACAAATTTGCACAATCTAGCATTGACAAAATCACACACTCACCACCAAAAGGATGACGGAGCAAACTCACACCGGCTACTACCACCAAAAGGATGATAGAGCAAAACACACTCGCACTGTCTAACATCGATGAAATGACAGACCCACCACCAAAAGGATGACTGAGCAAACTCAAACCGGTTACTACCACCAAAAGAATGATGGAGCAAAACACTAGCACAATATAACATCGACGAAATGACAGACCCACCACCAAAAGGATGACGGAGCAAACTCATACCGGCTACTAAAACCAAAAGAATGATAGAGAAAAACAAACTTGCACAATCTAGCATCGACGAAATGACAGACCCACCACCAAAAGGATGACAGAGCAAACTCACACCGGCTACTACCACCAAATGGGTGATAGAGCAAAAAACACTAGCACAATCTGACATCGACGAAATGACAGACTCACCACCAAAAGGATGACTGAGCGAACTCACACCGGATACTATCACAAAAGGATGATAAAGCAAAACACACTCGCACAATCTGACATCGATGAAATGACAGACCCACAACCAAAAGGGTGACGGAGCAAACTCACACCGGTTACTACCACCAAAAGAATGATGGAGCAAAACACTGGCACAATCTAACATCGACGAAATAACGGACCCACCACCACAAGGATGACGGAGCAAACTCATACCGGCTACTAAAACCAAAAGGATGATAGAGAAAAATAAACTCGCACAATCTAGCATCGACAAAATCACAGACCCACCACCAAAAGGATGATGGAGCAAACTCACACCGGCTACTACCACCAAATGGATTATGGAGCAAAACAATCGCTCAATCTGACATCGACGAAATGGCAGACCCACAACCAAAAGGATGACGGAGCCAACTCACACTGACTACTACCACCAAAAGGATGATAGAGCAAAACACACTCACACAATCTGACATAGACGAAATGATAGACCCACCACCAAAAGGATGACAAAGCTAACTCACACCGGCTACTACCACCAAAAGGATGATAGAGCAAAACACACTCCCACAATCTGACATCGATGAAATGACAGACCCACCACCAAAAGGATGAATGAGCAAACTCACACCGTTTACTACCACCAAAAGAATGATGGAGTGAAACACTGGCACAATCTAACATCGACGAAATGACATAGCCACCACCAAAAGGATGACGGAGCAAACTCATACAGGCTACTAAAACCAAAAGGAAGATAGAGAAAAACAAACTCGCATAATCTAGCATCGACGAAATCACAGACCCACCACCAAAACAATGACGGAGCAAACTCACACCAGCTACTACCACCAAACAGATGATAGAGCAAAACACAGTCGCACAATCTGACATCGATGAAATGACAGAACCACCACCAAAAGGATGACTGAGCAAACTCACACTGGCTACTACCACCAAAAGAATGATAGAGCAAAACATTCGAACAATCTGACATCGAAGAAATGACAGACTGACCACCAAAAGGATGATGGAGCGAATTCACATCCACTTATTATCACCAAAAGGATGATAGAGCAACACACACTCGCACAATCTGAAATCGATGAAATGACAAACCCACCACTAAAAAGATGAAGGAGCGAACTCACAACGACTACCACCACCAAAAGGATGATAGAGCAAAACACACCCGCACAATCTCAAATCGACAAAATGGCAGACCCACAACCAAAAGGATAACTGAGCAAAGTCACACCGAATACTACCACCAAAAGTATGATAGAGAAAAACACACTCGCACCATCTGACATCGATGAAATGACAGACCCACCACCAAAAGGATTACTGAGCAAACTCACACCAGCTACTACCACCAAAAGGATGATAGGGCAAAACACACTCGCACAATCTGACATCGATGAAATGACAGACCCACCACCAAAAGGATGACTGAGCAAACTCACACCGGCTACTACCACCAAATGAATGATAGAGCAAAACAATCGCACAATCTGACATCGACGAAATGACAGAGTCACTACCAAAAGGATGACGGAGCAAACTCACACCAGCTACTAAAACCAAAAGGATGATAGAGCAAAACAAATTTGCACAATCTAGCATTGATGAAATCACACACTCACTGAAGGTGAGATATTACTTAGAAAGGGGGGTTGAATGAGTATGGTAAATTAATACTTGAAAGATAATCACACTATTATTTTTATCCTGGTTCGTTAAACAACTACTCCAGTCCACCCTTCCAGAGTGATTTGCCTTTCTCAACAAGGACTTAATCCACTATTAAATCAAACTGATTACAATAGTATCACCTAAGAACTATAGTTCTTAGTCTTCTCAAGAGCTACTGATTCACACTGAATCCTCTTAAGGAATATCCTTTACAAACAATGTAAATTAAATACAAGAGTTTTTAATGCTTCTAAGAAGCTATAATCACAACAGTGATTTTTCTCTTAAGTTTTAAGTACAATAAGATTCTATGAAGAATAAGAATGAGAGCTTATAGAATATGTGATTTCTTTTCAGCAAGTGTGTAGCACTGAAGAATGAAGTGAGAAACTCCTTTTATAGGCAACTGAATCATGCACGTTGAAAAGAGAGTCCAAAAGGTCTGAGCCTTTTTGTCTTCACATGTACTGACCTTTCCTTGAAATAGATGGCACAGATAAATCCTTTTTGTCTGTGTAAGTGTGTCTAGCACAAATAAGGAAAGAGACGTTGAATGGTTCCAACGGATACATTCTTGAAAACACTTCTTCAGTTTCAGCAAGTTCTTCAGAGTTTGAATGGATCAGAGTCTTCTGATGAGATTCAGAACTATGCTGTATCAGAGTCTTCTGCAGCGTGTGTGCTTCTAGCGTGTTGATCATCAGAGCATCTTGACACAGAACTTCAGTACTTGGCAGCATAAGTACTTTCAGAAACTTCTGTAGTTCAATGCTTTGAGAAACTCTTCAATCAATATTCTTCTATACTTCTGATGCTTCAGCTTCAGATGCTTCTGATTATCTTCAGATGCTTCTGACTCAGAATGTTCTGGAGCTTCTTGCTTCAGATCCTTCTGGAGACTACGCTCAGGATCTTCTGTAAGGAGCAAGCAGATTCTTCTGTGAGGTGCATCTGGCGCTTCAGAGTCAGAATAGCTTCTTGTATTCAAGGCAGATTTGCTTCTAGAGAGTTAATATAATTTTAATCTGCAGCAACACTCTCAAACAAATTTTAGAGTATATAATTCTTAAATATAAATTTCCTAACAGTTATCATCAAAACAAAGAGTAATTATTAAGAACCAATCTGTGTTCTAACAATCTCCCCCTTTTTGATGATGACAAAAAGTATCAGAAATCTTATTTAATTGAACATAAAGAATTATAACTCCCCCTGAGATGATGAATCTCCCCCTGAGTTAAATAGGAAAAAGGAATAGAAACTTCCCTTTTTATCTTGAGTAATCTTCAGAGTCAGATCTTGTTTGTCTTGTAATAATCAATGGTCAGACTATCTTGCAGATATAAGATTCAGAGTTTGATAAAAGATAAATGATCTGAGAAACTCAGAGATTCTTTTATAGAGTATTCTTATCAAAAGTTCTGAAAGAGTCAATTTAGATATTAGAAAGAACAGATATGTCTGAAGATTCATTCTAGTGAAATTATATTAAAATAGTTCAGATCTTTATTTTCTCCCCTTTTTTGTCATAAGCAAAAAGTAAAAACTTTTAATAAAGACAATTAAAAGGAATAATAGCAGATAATTCAATGGAGAATAACAAACTGTTTCATTCAATCATAACAGAGCAAAAGTACATCAGAAGATATAACAAAAACATTCAGATGCAATAACAACAGATGCACAAACATGAGAAAGAAAACAATCTAAGTGTGTTTTGACAAAAGCATCTTCAATAGGTCTGTGATCTCAGATTGTGATTGCTCTTGCTTTGACATGAACTTAATTATTGTCTCATTCTTCTCATCTTGTTTGGACATCCATTCTGACATGTCCTCAGATTTCTTGTCTTGCTTCGCCATCCAAGATCTAATTTCAGATTGACCAGCTTCTAGAGCAGCAATCTTGTTTGCCAAATCTGGATTTTCTGTCTTGATCTCTGATGATGGAGGTTCTGTATCCTGAACAGAGTCAATTGCCATATGTTCTGGAGATCCTGAAGAGGGTTCTACCAGAGTCATAGTTAATGCAGTGGCAGTTGGTTCTGGTGGAGGAGGAGGTGGAGGAGCATCCAAACACAGCAGAGGTTCAGTCTTGTTGACAATCCAGAATTGAGTTCTTTCAGCTCTGAGCTTTGCATCATCAGAACAGATGTTCTTCAGATTAGAAGCCACAGTGTTGAATCTATTGAGAAATCCTTTCCAGATGATGTCAGTCTCATTTGCATCCATAGTTTCAGAACATCTTTTCTGAACAGTACCTAAAGACATCTGTATTTCTTGCAAAAACGTTTGAAATAAATGTTCAATATTAAGTCTGGGTGGAGGTTTAAGCAAGGTTTCCAGAGTCATCTGTTTAGGCCTTGGAGTGGGTGGTATCAGTGATTTTGGAATGGAAATCAGAGGCGGGGGAACATATGGGAAGAATGGAATTTCTGGTTTCTGAGGAAGGGATCTGTTTAAAGCATTAAGCAGATTTGGTTGAGGTCTGGTGCGTGGGTAAACAACATCAAAGAATGCATTAGAGTATGGTACGAAAGCAGAGTTTGATGGTTTATCAGAAGCAACTATGTTATCAGATGCAGGATGCAGAGCTGAAACAACAGCTTTACCAGATGTAGCAGAAATGGGGGCTAAGGATCCTTCATTTTCCATAGATTTAATATATGAAAGGATTACAGATGGAAGGGTTGGTTTGAGTTTAGGTCTCAGAGGTTTCAAGGGTTCAGAAGGCTCAACTCTATCATAAAAATCTTTTAGTTTGAAACCATAAGATAAGTTATGATAAAGAGAGGACACTTGGGCACAAGATATTCCAGATGATGATGGATTAGAAGTAGGAACAATCATCTCAGATGAAGGTACAGGTGGAGGCATAGGTTCTGGGATGGTAGTTTTGGTAGGTACAGATGGTTCAGGTTCAGGGTCATGAACACGGTATTTGTCAGATGGATTAATCAGAAAATTAGGATGAATTTCTGATTCAGATGAATTTGAAGATGTTTCAAGTGTACAAGAGGTAGAAGAAACTTGAAACACTGTTTTTAATGGAGTGATGTCAAGAACTTATGTCTCAGGGATATGAGATGGTTCTGAAGGAATATCAGGTTGTTGAGATGGTGGTTCAGATGAAACAGGAGCAGAAGTTACTTTAGAGGGTTCAGAAGTAACAGTTACTACAGGTTCAGAAGATGGAATTGTTGATGGTGGAATGACAGATTCTTTTTGTGGTTGATTTTCTGTGGTTTGTTTTTCTGGATGATTTTCTGTTTGTGGTTGTGCAGAGTTTTGTTTATCAGAATTTTGTGATAGTTCTGATGGTTGTGGTTCTGTTTGTTGTGGAACAGTTGGTTGAGGTTCTGTAGGTTGTGGAACAGTTGGTTGTGGTTCTGTAGGTTGTGGACGTGGAGTGAAGTGTTTGATGTGTAATTTAGGTTGAGGTGGTTTTGATACAGAAGCAGTAGGTTGTTTCTGAGGTGAGACAGAACTGGGGGCAGCAACAGATGTTGTTTGAGTGACAGGGGGTTTGGGAACAGACTTAATGGCAGACCCACAACCAAAAGGATAACTGAGCAAAGTCACACCGAATACTACCACCGAAAAAGTATGATAGAGAAAAACACACTCGCACCATCTGACATCGATGAAATGACAGACCCACCACCAAAAGGATTACTGAGCAAACTCACACCAGCTACTACCACCAAAAGGATGATAGGGCAAAACACACTCGCACAATCTGACATCGATGAAATGACAGACCCACCAGCAAAAGGATGACTAAGCAAACTCACAGCGGCTACTACCACCAAATGAGTGATAGAGCAAAACAATCGCACAATCTGACATCGACGAAATGACAGAGCCACTACCAAAAGGATGACGGAGCAAACTCACACCAGCTACTAAATCCAAAAGGATGATAGAGCAAAACAAATTTGCACAATCTAGCATTGACGAAATCACACACTCACCACCAAAAGGATGACGGAGAAAACTCACACCGGCTACTACCACCAAAAGGATGATAGAGCAAAACACACTCGCACTGTCTAACATCGATGAAATGACAGACCCACCACCAAAAGGATGATTGAGCAAACTCAAACCGGTTACTACCACCAAAAGAATGATGGAGAAAAACACTAGCACAATCTAGCATCGACGAAATGACAGACCCACCACCAAAAGGATGACGGAGCAAACTCACACCGGCTACTACTACCAAATGGGTGATAGAGAAAAAAACACTAGCAAAATCTGACATCGACGAAATGACAGACTCACCACCAAAAGGATGACTGAGCGAACTCACACCGGCTACTATCACAAAAGGATGATAGAGCAAAACACACTCGCACAATCTGACATCGATGAAATGACAGACCCACGACCAAAAGGATGACGGAGCAAACTCACACTGGTTACTACCACCAAAAGAATGATGGAGCAAAACACTGGCACAATCTAACATCGACGAAATGACGGACCCATCACCACAAGGATGACGGAACAAACTCATACCGGCTACTAAAACCAAAAGGATGATAGAGAAAAATAAACTCGCACAATCTAGCATCGACGAAATCACAGACCCACCACCAAAAGGATGACGGAGCAAACTCACACCGGCTACTACCACCAAATGGATTTTGGAGCAAAACAATCGATCAATCTAACATCGACGAAATGACAGACCCACAACCAAAAGGATGACGGAGCCAACTCACACCGACTACTACCACCAAAAGGATGATAGAGCAAAACACACTCGCACTGTCTAACATCGATGAAATGACAGACCAACCACCAAAAGGATGACTGAGCAAACTCAAACCGGTTAATACCACTAAAAGAATGATGGAGCAAAACACTGGCACAATCTAACATCGACGAAATGACAGACCCACCACCAAAAGGCTGACGGAGCAACTCATACCGGCTACTAAAACCAAAAGGATGATAGAGAAAAACAAACTTGCACAATCTAGCATCGACGAAATGACAGACCCACCACCAAAAGGATGACGGAGCAAACTCACACCGGCTACTACCACCAAATGGGTGATAGAGCAAAAAACACTAGCACAATCTGACATCGACGAAATGACAGACTCACCACCAAAAGGATGACTGAGCGAACTCACACCGGCTACTATCACAAAAGGATGATAGAGCAAAACACACTCGCACAATCTGACATCGATGAAATGACAGACCCACCACCAAAAGGATTACTGAGCAAACTCACACTGGTTACTACCACCAAAAGAATGATGGAGCAAAACACTGGCACAATCTAACATCGACGAAATGACGGACCCACCACCACAAGGATGACAGAACAAACTCATACCGGCTACTAAAACCAAAAGGATGATAGAGAAAAATAAACTCGCACAATCTAGCATCGACGAAATCACAGACCCTCCACCAAAAGGATGACGGAGCAAACTCACACCGGCTACCACCACCAAATGGATTATGGAGCAAAACAATCGCTCAATCTGACATCGACGAAATGACAGACCCACAACCAAAAGGATGACGGAGCCAACTCACACCGACTACTACCACCAAAAGGATGATAGAGCAAAACACACTCGCACTGTCTAACATCGATGAAATGACAGACCAACCACCAAAAGGATGACTGAGCAAACTCAAACCGGTTACTACCACTAAAAGAATGATGGAGCAAAACACTGGCACAATCTAACATCGACGAAATGACAGACCCACCACCAAAAGGATGACGGAGCAACTCATACCGGCTACTAAAACCAAAAGGATGATAGAGAAAAACAAACTTGGACAATCTAGCATCGACGAAATGACAGACCCACCACCAAAAGGATGACGGAGCAAACTCACACCGGCTACTACCACCAAATGGGTGATAGAGCAAAAAACACTAGCACAATCTGACATCGACGAAATGACAGACTCACCACCAAAAGGATGACTGAGCGAACTCACACCGGCTACTATCACAAAAGGATGATAGAGAAAAACACACTCGCACAATCTGACATCGATGAAATGACAGACCCACGATCAAAAGGATGACAGAGCAAACTCACACCGGTTACTACCACCAAAAGAATGATGGAGCAAAACACTGGCACAATCTAACATCGAGGAAATGACGAACCCACCACCACAAGGATGATGGAGCAAACTCATACCGGCTACTAAAACCAAAAGGATGATAGAGAAAAATAAACTAGCACAATCTAGCATCGACGAAATCACAGACCTACCACCAAAAGGATGACGTAGAAAACTCACACCGGCTACTACCACCAAATGGATTATGGAGCAAAACAATCGCTCAATCTGACATTGACGAAATGGCAGACCCACAACCAAAAGGATGACGGAGACAACTCGCACCGACTACTACCACCAAAAGGATGATAGAGCAAAACACACTCACACAATCTGACATAGAAGAAATGATAGACCCACCACCAAAAGGATGACAGAGCAAACTCATACCGGCTACTAAAACCAAAAGGATGATAGAGAAAAACAAACATGCACAATCTAGCATCGACGAAATGACAGACCCACCACCAAAAGGATGACGGAGCAAACTCACACCGGCTACTACCACCAAATGGGTGATTGAGCAAAAAATACTAGCACAATCTGACATCGATGAAATGACAGACCCACGACCAAAAGGATGACGGAGCAAACTCACACCAGTTACTACCACCAAAAGAATGATGGAGCAAAACACTGGCACAATCTAACATCGACGAAATGACGGACCCACCACCACAAGGATGACGGAGCAAACTCATACCGGCTACTAAAACCAAAAGGATGATAGAGAAAAATAAACTAGCACAATCTAGCATCGACGAATCAAAGACCCACCACCAAAAGGATGTTGGAGAAAACTCACACCGGCTACTACCACCAAATGGATTATGGAGCAAAACAATCGCTCAATCTGACATCGACGAAATGGCAGACCCACAACCAAAAGGATGACGTAGCCAACTCACACCAACTACTACCACCAAAAGGATGATAGAGGAAAACACACTCACACAATCTGACATAGACGAAATGATAGACCCACCACCTAAAGGATGACAAAGCTAACTCACACCGGCTACTACCACCAAAAGGATGATAGAGCAAAACACACTCCCACAATCTGACATCGATGAAATGACAGACCCACCACCAAAAGGATGAATGAGCAAACTCACACCATTTACTACCACCAAAAGAATGATCGAGTGAAACACTGGCACAATCTAACATCGACGAAATGACATACCCACCACCAAAAGGATGACGGAGCAAACTCATACAGGCTACTAAAACCAAAAGGATGATAGAGAAAAACAAACTCGCATAATCTAGCATCGACGAAATCACAGACCCACCACCAAAACAATGACTGAGCAAACTCACACCAGCTACTACCACCAAACGGATGATAGAGCAAAACACAGTCGCACAATCTGACATCGATGAAATGACAGACCCACCACCAAAAGGATGACTGAGCAAACTCACACTGGCTACTACCACCAAAAGAATGATAGAGCAAAACACTCGCACAATCTGACATCGAAGAAATGACAGACTGATCACCAAAAGGATGATGGAGCGAATTCACAGCCACTTATTATCACCAAAAGGATGATAGAGCAACACACACTCGCACAATCTGAGATCGATGAAATGACAGACCCACCACCAAAACGATGAAGGAGCAAACTCGTAACGAATACCACCACCAAAAGGATGATAGAGCAAAACACACCAGCACAATCTCAAATCGACAAAATGGCAGACCCACAACCAAAAGGATAACTGAGCAAAGTCACACCGAATACTACCACCAAAAGTATGATAGAGAAAAACACACTCGCACCATCTGACATCGATGAAATGACAGACCCACCACCAAAAGGATTATTGAGCAAACTCACACCAGCTACTACCACCAAAAGGATGATAGGGCAAAACACACTCGCACAATCTGACATCGATGAAATGACAGACCCACCAGCAAAAGGATGACTGAGCAAACTCACACCGGCTACTACCACCAAATGAATGATAGAGCAAAACAATCGCACAATCTGACATCGACGAAATGACAGAGCCACTACCAAAAGGATGACGGAGCAAACTCACACCAGCTACTAAAACCAAAAGGATGATAGAGCAAAACAAATTTGCACAATCTAGCATTGACGAAATCACACACTCACCACCAAAAGGATGACGGAGCAAACTCACACCGGCTACTACCACCAAAAGGATGATAGAGCAAAACACACTCGCACTGTCTAACATCGATGAAATGACAGACCCACCACCAAAAGGATGACTGAGCAAACTCAAACCGGTTACTACCACCAAAAGAATGATGGAGCAAAACACTAGCACAATCTAACATCGACGAAATGACAGACCCACCACCAAAAGGATGACGGAGCAAACTCATACCGGCTACTAAAACCAAAAGGATGATAGAGAAAAACAAACTTGCACAATCTAGCATCGACAAAATGACAGACCCACCACCAAAAGGATGACGGAGCAAACTCACACCGGCTACTACCACCAAATGGGTGATAGAGCAAAAAACACTAGCACAATGTGACATCGACGAAATGACAGACTCACGACCAAAAGGATGACTGAGCGAACTCACACTGGCTACTATCACAAAAGGATGATAAAGCAAAACACACTCGCACAATCTGACATCGATGAAATGACAGACCCACGACTAAAAAGATGACGGAGCAAACTCACATCGATTACTACCACCAAAAGAATGATGGAGCAAAACACTGGCACAATCTAACATCGACGAAATGACGGACCCACCACCACAAGGATGGCGGAGCAAACTCATACCGGCTACTAAAACCAAAAGGATGATAGAGAAAAATAAACTCGCACAATCTAGCATCGACGAAATCACAGACCCACCATCAAAAGGATGACGGAGCAAACTCACACCGGCTACTACCATCAAATGGATTATGGAGCAAAACAATCGCTCAATCTGACATCGACGAAATGACAGACCCACAACCAAAAGGATGACGGAGCCAACTCACACCGACTACTACCACCAAAAGGATGATAGAGCAAAACACACTCGCACTGTCTAACATCGATGAAATGACAGACCAACCACCAAAAGGATGACTGAGCAAACACAAACCGGTTACTACCACCAAAAGAATGATGGAGCAAAACACACTCCCACAATCTGACATCGATGAAATGACAGACCCACCACCAAAAGGAGGAATGACCAAACTCACACCGTTTACTACCACCAAAAGAATGATGGAGTGAAACACTGGCACAATCTAACATCGACGAAATGACATACCCACCACCAAAAGGATGACGGAGCAAACTCATACCGGCTACTAAAACCAAAAGGATGATAGAGAAAAACAAACTCGCATAATCTAGCATCGACGAAATCACAGACCCACCACCAAAACAATGACGGAGCAAACTCACACCAGCTACTACCACCTAACGGATGATAGAGAAAAACACAATCGCCCAATCTGACATCGATGAAATGACAGACCCACCACCAAAAGGATGACTGAGCAAACTCACACTGGCTACTACCACCAAAAGAATGATAGTGCAAAACACTCGCACAATCTGACATCGAAGAAATGACAGACTGACCACCAAAAGGATGATGGAGCGAATTCACAGCCACTTATTATCACCAAAAGGATGATAGAGCAACACACACTCGCACAATCTGAAATCGATGAAATGACAGACCCACCACCAAAATGATGAAGGAGCGAACTCACAACGACTACCACCACCAAAAGGATGATAGAGCAAACACACCCGCACAATCTCAAATCGACAAAATGGCAGACCCACAAGCAAAAGGATAACTGAGCAAAGTCACACCGAATACTACCACCAAAAGTATGATAGAGAAAAACACACTCGCACCATGTGACATAGACGAAATGATAGACCCACCAACAAAAGGATTACTGAGCAAACTCACACCAGCTACTACCACCAAAAGGATGATAGGGCAAAACACACTCGCACAATCTGACATCGATGAAATGACAGACCCACCAGCAAAAGGATGACTGAGCAAACTCACACCGGCTACTACCATCAAATGAATGATAGAGCAAAACAATCGCACAATCTGACAACGACGAAATGACAGAGCCACTACCAAAAGGATGACGGAGCAAACTCACACCAGCTACTAAAACCAAAAGGATGATAGAGCAAAACAAATTTGCACAATCTAGCATTGACGAAATCACACACTCACCACCAAAAGGATGACGGAGCAAACTCACACCGGCTACTACCACCAAAAGGATGATAGAGCAAAACACACTCGCACTGTCTAACATCGATGAAATGACAGACCCACCACCAAAAGGATGACTGAGCAAACTCAAACCGGTTACTACCACCAAAAGAATGATGGAGCAAAACACTAGCACAATCTAACATCGACGAAATGACAGACCCACCACCAAAAGGATGACGGAGCAAACTCATACCGGCTACTAAAACCAAAAGGATGATAGAGAAAAACAAACATGCACAATCTAGCATCGACGAAATGACAGACCCACCACCAAAAGGATGACGGAGCAAACTCACACCGGCTACTACCACCAAATGGGTGATAGAGCAAAAAACACTAGCACAATCTGACATCGACGAAATGACAGACTCACCACCAAAAGGATGACTGAGCGAACTCACACCGGCTACTATCACAAAAGGATGATAGAGCAAAACACACTCGCACAATCTGACATCGATGAAATGACAGACCCACGACCAAAAGGATGACGGAGCAAACTCACACCGGTTACTACCACCAAAAGAATGATGGAGCAAAACACTGGCACAATCTAACATCGACGAAATGACGGACCCACCACCACAAGGATGACGGAGCAAACTCATACCGGCTACTAAAACCAAAAGGATGATAGAGAAAAATAAACTCGCACAATCTAGCATCGACGAAATCACAGACCCACCACCAAAAGGATGACGGAGCAAACTCACACCAGCTACTACCACCAAATGGGTGATAGAGCAAAAAACACTAGCACAACATGACATCGACGAAATGACAGACTCACCACCAAAAGGATGACTGAGCGAACTCACACCGGCTACTATCACAAAAGGATGATAGAGCAAAACACACTCGCACAATCTGACATCGATGAAATGACAGACCCACGACCAAAAGGATGACGGAGCAAACTCACACCGGTTACTACCACCAAAAGAATGATGGAGCAAAACACTGGCACAATTTTACATCGACGAAATGACGGACCCACCACCACAAGGATGACGGAGAAAACTCATACCGGCTACTAAAACCAAAAGGATGATAGAGAAAAATAAACTCGCACAATCTAGCATCGACGAAATCAAAGACCCACCACCAAAAGGATGACGGAGCAAACTCACACCGGCTACTACCACCAAATGGGTGATAGAGCAAAAAACACTAGCACAATCTGACATCGACGAAATGACAGACTCACCACCAAAAGGATGAATGAGCGAACTCACACCGGCTACTATCACAAAAGGATGATAGAGCAAAACACATTCGCACAATCTGACATCGATGAAATGACAGACCCACGACCAAAAGGATGACGGAGCAAACTCACACTGGTTACTACCACCAAAAGAATGATGGAGCAAAACACTGGCACAATCTAACATCGACGAAATGACGGACCCACCACCACAAGGATGACAGAACAAACTCATACCGGCTACTAAAACCAAAAGGATGATAGAGAAAAATAAACTCGCACAATCTAGCATCGACGAAATCACAGACCCACCACCAAAAGGATGACGGAGCAAACTCACACCGGCTACCACCACCAAATGGATTATGGAGCAAAACAATCGCTCAATCTGACATCGACGAAATGACAGACCCACAACCAAAAGGATGACGGAGCCAACTCACACCGACTACTACCACCAAAAGGATGATAGAGCAAAACACACTCGCACTGTCTAACATCGATGAAATGACAGACCAACCACCAAAAGGATGACTGAGCAAACTCAAACCGGTTACTACCACTAAAAGAATGATGGAGCAAAACACTGGCACAATCTAACATCGACGAAATGACAGACCCACCACCAAAAGGATGACGGAGCAACTCATACCGGCTACTAAAACCAAAAGGATGATAGAGAAAAACAAACTTGGACAATCTAGCATCGACGAAATGACAGACCCACCACCAAAAGGATGACGGAGCAAACTCACACCGGCTACTACCACCAAATGGGTGATAGAGCAAAAAACACTAGCACAATCTGACATCGACGAAATGACAGACTCACCACCAAAAGGATGACTGAGCGAACTCACACCGGCTACTATCACAAAAGGATGATAGAGAAAAACACACTCGCACAATCTGACATCGATGAAATGACAGACCCACGACCAAAAGGATGACAGAGCAAACTCACACCGGTTACTACCACCAAAAGAATGATGGAGCAAAACACTGGCACAATCTAACATCGAGGAAATGACGAACCCACCACCACAAGGATGATGGAGCAAACTCATACCGGCTACTAAAACCAAAAGGATGATAGAGAAAAATAAACTAGCACAATCTAGCATCGACGAAATCACAGACCTACCACCAAAAGGATGACGTAGAAAACTCACACCGGCTACTACCACCAAATGGATTATGGAGCAAAACAATCGCTCAATCTGACATTGACGAAATGGCAGACCCACAACCAAAAGGATGACGGAGACAACTCGCACCGACTACTACCACCAAAAGGATGATAGAGCAAAACACACTCACACAATCTGACATAGAAGAAATGATAGACCCACCACCAAAAGGATGACAAAGCTAACTCACACCGACTACTACCACCAAAAGAATGATGGAGCAAAACACTGGCACAATCTAACATCGACGAAATGACAGACCCACCACCAAAAGGATGACAGAGCAAAGTCATACCGGCTACTAAAACCAAAAGGATGATAGAGAAAAACAAACATGCACAATCTAGCATCGACGAAATGACAGACCCACCACCAAAAGGATGACGGAGCAAACTCACACCGGCTACTACCACCAAATGGGTGATTGAGCAAAAAATACTAGCACAATCTGACATCGATGAAATGACAGACCCACGACCAAAAGGATGACGGAGCAAACTCACACCAGTTACTACCACCAAAAGAATGATGGAGCAAAACACTGGCACAATCTAACATCGACGAAATGACGGACCCACCACCAAAAGGATGACGGAGCAAACTCATACCGGCTACTAAAACCAAAAGGATGATAGAGAAAAATAAACTAGCACAATCTAGCATCGACGAATCAAAGACCCACCACCAAAAGGATGTTGGAGAAAACTCACACCGGCTACTACCACCAAATGGATTATGGAGCAAAACAATCGCTCAATCTGACATCGACGAAATGGCAGACCCACAACCAAAAGGATGACGTAGCCAACTCACACCAACTACTACCACCAAAAGGATGATAGAGGAAAACACACTCACACAATCTGACATAGACGAAATGATAGACCCACCACCTAAAGGATGACAAAGCTAACTCACACCGGCTACTACCACCAAAAGGATGATAGAGCAAAACACACTCCCACAATCTGACATTGATGAAATGACAGACCCACCACCAAAAGGATGAATGAGCAAACTCACACCATTTACTACCACCAAAAGAATGATCGAGTGAAACACTGGCACAATCTAACATCGACGAAATGACATACCCACCACCAAAAGGATGACGGAGCAAACTCATACAGGCTACTAAAACCAAAAGGATGATAGAGAAAAACAAACTCGCATAATCTAGCATCGACGAAATCACAGACCCACCACCAAAACAATGACTGAGCAAACTCACACCAGCTACTACCACCAAACGGATGATAGAGCAAAACACAGTCGCACAATCTGACATCGATGAAATGACAGACCCACCACCAAAAGGATGACTGAGCAAACTCACACTGGCTACTACCACCAAAAGAATGATAGAGCAAAACACTCGCACAATCTGACATCGAAGAAATGACAGACTGATCACCAAAAGGATGATGGAGCGAATTCACAGCCACTTATTATCACCAAAAGGATGATAGAGCAACACACACTCGCACAATCTGAGATCGATGAAATGACAGACCCACCACCAAAACGATGAAGGAGCAAACTCACAACGAATACCACCACCAAAAGGATGATAGAGCAAAACACACCAGCACAATCTCAAATCGACAAAATGGCAGACCCACAACCAAAAGGATAACTGAGCAAAGTCACACCGAATACTACCACCAAAAGTATGATAGAGAAAAACACACTCGCACCATCTGACATCGATGAAATGACAGACCCACTACCAAAAGGATTATTGAGCAAACTCACACCAGCTACTACCACCAAAAGGATGATAGGGCAAAACACACTCGCACAATCTGACATCGATGAAATGACAGACCCACCAGCAAAAGGATGACTGAGCAAACTCACACCGGCTACTACCACCAAATGAATGATAGAGCAAAACAATCGCACAATCTGACATCGACGAAATGACAGAGCCACTACCAAAAGGATGACGGAGCAAACTCACACCAGCTACTAAAACCAAAAGGATGATAGAGCAAAACAAATTTGCACAATCTAGCATTGACGAAATCACACACTCACCACCAAAAGGATGACGGAGCAAACTCACACCGGCTACTACCACCAAAAGGATGATAGAGCAAAACACACTCGCACTGTCTAACATCGATGAAATGACAGACCCACCACCAAAAGGATGACTGAGCAAACTCAAACCGGTTACTACCACCAAAAGAATGATGGAGCAAAACACTAGCACAATCTAACATCGACGAAATGACAGACCCACCACCAAAAGGATGACGGAGCAAACTCATACCGGCTACTAAAACCAAAAGGATGATAGAGAAAAACAAACTTGCACAATCTAGCATCGACAAAATGACAGACCCACCACCAAAAGGATGACGGAGCAAACTCACACCGGCTACTACCACCAAATGGGTGATAGAGCAAAAAACACTAGCACAATGTGACATCGACGAAATGACAGACTCACGACCAAAAGGATGACTGAGCGAACTCACACTGGCTACTATCACAAAAGGATGATAAAGCAAAACACACTCGCACAATCTGACATCGATGAAATGACAGACCCACGACTAAAAAGATGATGGAGCAAACTCACACCGATTACTACCACCAAAAGAATGATGGAGCAAAACAATGGCACAATCTAACATCGACGAAATGACGGACCCACACCCACAAGGATGGCGGAGCAAACTCATACCGGCTACTAAAACCAAAAGGATGATAGAGAAAAATAAACTCGCACAATCTAGCATCGACGAAATCACAGACCCACCATCAAAAGGATGACGGAGCAAACTCACACCGGCTACTACCATCAAATGGATTATGGAGCAAAAAAATCGCTCAATCTGACATCGACGAAATGACAGAGCCACTACCAAAAGGATGACGGAGCAAACTCACACCAGCTACTAAAACCAAAAGGATGATAGAGCAAAACAAATTTGCACAATCTAGCATTGACGAAATCACACACTCACCACCAAAAGGATGACTGAGCAAACACAAACCGGTTACTACCACCAAAAGAATGATGGAGCAAAACACACTCCCACAATCTGACATCGATGAAATGACAGACCCACCACCAAAAGGAGGAATGACCAAACTCACACCGTTTACTACCACCAAAAGAATGATGGAGTGAAACACTGGCACAATCTAACATCGACGAAATGACATACCCACCACCAAAAGGATGACGGAGCAAACTCATACCGGCTACTAAAACCAAAAGGATGATAGAGAAAAACAAACTCGCATAATCTAGCATCGACGAAATCACAGACCCACCACCAAAACAATGACGGAGCAAACTCACACCAGCTACTACCACCTAACGGATGATAGAGAAAAACACAATCGCCCAATCTGACATCGATGAAATGACAGACCCACCACCAAAAGGATGACTGAGCAAACTCACACTGGCTACTACCACCAAAAGAATGATAGTGCAAAACACTCGCACAATCTGACATCGAAGAAATGACAGACTGACCACCAAAAGGATGATGGAGCGAATTCACAGCCACTTATTATCACCAAAAGGATGATAGAGCA
Source organism: Lathyrus sativus (assembly GCA_963859935.3). NCBI lineage: Eukaryota > Viridiplantae > Streptophyta > Magnoliopsida > Fabales > Fabaceae > Lathyrus > Lathyrus sativus. The sequence continues at coordinate 29,101 of CAWUDS030003820.1, read as the reverse complement.
ACACACACTCGCACAATCTGAAATCGATGAAATGACAGACCCACCACCAAAATGATGAAGGAGCGAACTCACAACGACTACCACCACCAAAAGGATGATAGAGCAAACACACCCGCACAATCTCAAATCGACAAAATGGCAGACCCACAACCAAAAGGATAACTGAGCAAAGTCACACCGAATACTACCACCAAAAGTATGATAGAGAAAAACACACTCGCACCATGTGACATAGACGAAATGATAGACCCACCAACAAAAGGATTACTGAGCAAACTCACACCAGCTACTACCACCAAAAGGATGATAGGGCAAAACACACTCGCACAATCTGACATCGATGAAATGACAGACCCACCAGCAAAAGGATGACTGAGCAAACTCACACCGGCTACTACCATCAAATGAATGATAGAGCAAAACAATCGCACAATCTGACAACGACGAAATGACAGAGCCACTACCAAAAGGATGACGGAGCAAACTCACACCAGCTACTAAAACCAAAAGGATGATAGAGCAAAACAAATTTGCACAATCTAGCATTGACGAAATCACACACTCACCACCAAAAGGATGACGGAGCAAACTCACACCGGCTACTACCACCAAAAGGATGATAGAGCAAAACACACTCGCACTGTCTAACATCGATGAAATGACAGACCCACCACCAAAAGGATGACTGAGCAAACTCAAACCGGTTACTACCACCAAAAGAATGATGGAGCAAAACACTAGCACAATCTAACATCGACGAAATGACAGACCCACCACCAAAAGGATGACGGAGCAAACTCATACCGGCTACTAAAACCAAAAGGATGATAGAGAAAAACAAACATGCACAATCTAGCATCGATGAAATGACAGACCCACCACCAAAAGGATGACGGAGCAAACTCACACCGGCTACTACCACCAAATGGGTGATAGAGCAAAAAACACTAGCACAATCTGACATCGACGAAATGACAGACTCACCACCAAAAGGATGACTGAGCGAACTCACACCGGCTACTATCACAAAAGGATGATAGAGCAAAACACACTCGTACAATCTGACATCGATGAAATGACAGACCCACGACCAAAAGGATGACGGAGCAAACTCACACCGGTTACTACCACCAAAAGAATGATGGAGCAAAACACTGGCACAATCTAACATCGACGAAATGACGGACCCACCACCACAAGGATGACGGAGCAAACTCATACCGGCTACTAAAACCAAAAGGATGATAGAGAAAAATAAACTCGCACAATCTAGCATCGACGAAATCACAGACCCACCACCAAAAGGATGACGGAGCAAACTCACACCGGCTACTACCACCAAATGGGTGATAGAGCAAAAAACACTAGCACAACATGACATCGACGAAATGACAGACTCACCACCAAAAGGATGACTGAGCGAACTCACACCGGCTACTATCACAAAAGGATGATAGAGCAAAACACACTCGCACAATCTGACATCGATGAAATGACAGACCCACGACCAAAAGGATGACGGAGCAAACTCACACCGGTTACTACCACCAAAAGAATGATGGAGCAAAACACTGGCACAATTTTACATCGACGAAATGACGGACCCACCACCACAAGGATGACGGAGAAAACTCATACCGGCTACTAAAACCAAAAGGATGATAGAGAAAAATAAACTCGCACAATCTAGCATCGACGAAATCACAGACCCACCACCAAAAGGATGACGGAGCAAACTCACACCGGCTACTACCACCAAATGGGTGATAGAGCAAAAAACACTAGCACAATCTGACATCGACGAAATGACAGACTCACCACCAAAAGGATGAATGAGCGAACTCACACCGGCTACTATCACAAAAGAATGATAGAGCAAAACACACTCGCACAATCTGACATCGATGAAATGACAGACCCACGACCAAAAGGATGACGGAGCAAACTCACACCGGTTACTACCACCAAAAGAATGATGGAGCAAAACACAGGCACAATCTAACATCGACGAAATGACGGACCCACCACCACAAGGATGACGGAGAAAACTCATATCGGCTACTAAAACCAAAAGGATGATAGAGAAAAATAAACTCGCACAATCTAGCATCGACGAAATCACAGACCCACCAACAAAAGGATGACGGAGCAAACTCACACCGGCTACTACCACCAAATGGATTATGGAGCAAAACAATCGCTCAATCTGACATCGACGAAATGACAGACCCACAACCAAAAGGATGACGGAGCCAACTCACACCGACTACTACCACCAAAACGATGATAGAGCAAAACACACTCACACAATCTGACATAGACGAAACGATATACCCACCACCAAAAGGATGACAAAGCTAACTCACACCGGCTACTACCACCAAAAGGATGATAGAGCAAAACACACTCCCACAATCTGACATGGATGAAATGACAGACCCACCACCAAAAGGATGAATGAGCAAACTCACACCGTTTACTACCACCAAAAGAATGATGGAGCGAAACACTGGCACAATCTAACATCGACGAAATGACATACCCACCACCAAAAGGATGACGGGGCAAACTCATACCGGCTACTAAAACCAAAAGGATGATAGAGAAAAACAAAATCGCATAATCTAGCATCGACGAAATCACAGACCCACCACCAAAACAATGACGGAGCAAACTCACACCAGCTACTACCACCAAACAGATTATAGAGAAAAACAATCGCACAATCTGGCATTGACGAAATGACAGACCCACAACCAAAAGGATGACGGAGCAAACTCACACCAGCTACTACCACCAAAAGGATGATAGAGCAAAACACACTCACACAATCTGACATCGACGAAATGACAGACCCACCACCAAAATGATGACAGAGCTAACTCACACCGGCTACTACCACCAAAAGGATGATAGAGCAAAACACACTCGCACAATCTGACATCGATGAAATGACAGACCCACTACCAAAAGGATGACTGAGCAAACTCAAACCGGTTACTACCACCAAAAGAATGATGGAGTAAAACACTGGCACAATCTAACATCGACGAAATGACAGACCCACCACCAAAAGGATGACGGAGCAAACTCATACCGGCTACTAAAACCAAAAGGATGATAGAGAAAAACAAACTTGCACAATCTAGCATCGACGAAATGACAGACCCACCACCAAAAGGATGACGGAGCAAAGTCACACCGGCTACTACCACCAAATGGGTGATAGAGCAAAAAATACTAGCACAATCTGACATCGACGAAATGGCAGACTCACCACAAAAAGGATGACTGAGCGAACTCACACCGACTACTATCACAAAAGGATGATAGAGCAAAACACACTCGCACAATCTGACATCGATGAAATGACAGATCCACGACCAAAAGGATGACGGAGCACACTCACACCGGTTACTACCACCAAAAGAATGATGGAGCAAAACATTGGCACAATCTAACATCGACGAAATGACAAACCCACCACCACAAGGATGACGGAGCAAACTCATACCGGCTACTAAAACCAAAAGGATGATACAGAAAAATAAACTCGCACAATCTAGCATCGACGAAATCACAGACCCACCACCTAAAGGATGACGGAGCAAACTCACACCGGCTACTACCACCAAATGGATTATGGAGCAAAACAATCGCTCATTTTGACATCGACAAAATGACAGACCCACAACCAAAAGGATGACGGAGCCAACTCAGATCGACTACTTCCACCAAAGGGATGATAGAGTAAAACACACTCACACAATCTGACATAGACGAAATGATAGACCCACCACCAAAAGGATGACAAAGCTAACTCACACCGGCTAATACCACCAAAAGGATGATAGAGCAAAACACACTCGCACAATCTGACATTGATGAAATGACAGACCAACCACCAAAAGGATGACTGAGCAAACTCACACCGTTTACTACCACCAGAGGATGATGGAGCGAAACACACTCGCACAATCTGATATCGATGAAATGACAGGCCCAACACCAAAAGGATGACTGAGCAAACTCACACCGGTTACTACCACCAAAAAAATGATGGAGAAAAACACTGGCACAATCTAACATCGACGAAATGACAGACCCACCGCTAAAAGAATAATGGAGCAAACTCATACCGGCTATTAAAACCAAAAGGATGATAGAGAAAAAACAAACTCGCATAATCTTCATCGACGAAATGACAGACCCACGACCAAAAGGATGACGGAGAAAACTCACAAAGGCTACTACCACCAAATGGATTATAGAGCAAAACAATCGCACAATCTGGCATCGACGAAATGACAAACCCACAACCAAAAGGGATGACGGAGCAAACTCACACCGACTACTACCACCAAAAGGATGATAGAGCAAAACACACTCACACAATATGACATAGACGAAATGATAGACCCACCACCAAAAGGATGACAGAGCTAACTCACACCGGCTACTACCACCAAAAGGATGATAGAGCAAAACACACTCGTACAATCTAACATCGATGAAATGACAAACCAACCACCAAATGAATGACTGAGCAAACTCACACCCAGCTACTACCACCAGAAGAATGAAAGAGTAAAACACTTGCACAATCTGACATCGATGAAATGACAGACCGACGACCAAAAGTATGACGGAGCAAACTCACACCGGCTACTACCACCAAAAGGATGATAGAGAAAAACACACTCGCACAATCTGACATCGATGAAATGATAGACTCACCACCAAAAGGATGACTGAGCGAACTCACACCGGATACTATCACAAAAGGATGATAGAGCAAAACACACTCTCACAATCTAAAATGACGGACTCACCACCAAAAGAATGACTGAGCGAACTCACACCGGCTACTATCACAAAAGGATGATAGAGAAAAACACACTCGCACAATCTGACATCGATGAAATGACAGATCCACCAACAAAAGGATGACTGAGCAAACACACACCGGTTACTACCACCAAAAGAATGATGGAGCAAAACACTGGCACAATCTAACATCGACAAAATGACAGACCCACCACCAAAAGGATGACGGAGCAAACTCATACCGGCTACTAAAACCAAAAGGATGATAGAGAAAAACAAACTTGCACTATCTAGCACCGACGAAATGACAGACCCACGACCAAAAGGATGACGGAGCAAACTCACACCGGCTACTACCACCAAATGGATGATAGAGAAAAAAACACTCGCACAATCTAACATCGACGAAATGACAGACTCATCACCAAAAGGATGACTGAGCAAACTCACACCGGCTACTATCACAAAGGATGATAGAGGAAAACACACTCGCACAATCTGACATCGATGAAATGACAGACCCATGACCAAAAAGATGACAGAGCAAACTCACACCGGTTACTACCACCAAAAGAATGATGGAGCAAAACACTGGCCCAATCTAACATCGACGAAATGACCGACCCACAACCAAAAGGATGACGGAGCAAACTCATACCGCCTACTAAAACCCAAAAGGATGATAGAGAAAAACAAACTCGCACAATCTAGCATCCACGAAATCACAGACCCCACCACCAAAAGGATGACGGACCAAACTCACACCGGCTACTACCACCAAATGGATTATGGAGCAAAACAATCGCTCAATCTGACATCGACGAAATGAAAGACCCACAACCAAAAGGATGACGGAGCCAACTCACATCGACTACTACCACCAAAAGGATGATAGAGCAAAACACACTCACACAATCTGACATAGACGAAATGATAGACCCACCACCAAAAGGATGACAAAGCTAACTCACACTGGCTACTACCACCAAAAGGATGATAGAGCAAAACACACTCGCACAATCTGACATCGATGAAATGACAGACCCACCACCAAAAGGATGAATGAGCAAACTCACACCGTTTACTACCACCAAAAGAATGATGGAGCGAAACACTGGCACAATCTAACATCGACGAAATGACATACCCACCACCAAAAGCATGATGGAGCAAACTCATACCGGCTACTAAAACCAAAAGGATGATAGAGAAAAACAAACTCGCATAATCTAGCATCGACGAAATCACAGACCCACCACCAAAACAATGACGGGGCAAACTCACACCAGCTACTACCACCAAACGGATTAAAGAGAAAAACAATCGCACAATATGGCATCGACGAAATGACAGACCCACAACCAAAAGGATGACGGAGCGAACTCACACCGGCTGCTACCACCAAAAGGATGATAGAGCTAAACACACTCACACAATCTGACATCGAGAAATGACAGACCCACCACCAAAAGGATGACAGAGCTAACTCATACCGGCTACTACCACCAAAAGGATGATAGAGCAAAACACACTCGCACAAACTGACATCGATGAAATGACAGACTCACCACCAAAAGGATGACTGAGCGAACTCACACCGGCTACTATCACAAAAGGATGATAGAGCAAAACACACTCGCACTATCTGACATCGATTAAATGACAGACCCACGACCAAAAGGATGACGGAGCAAACTCACACCGGTTACTACCACCAAAAGAATGATGGAGCAAAACACTGGCACAATCTAACATCGACGAAATGACAGACCCACCACCACAAGGATGACGGAGCAAACTCATACCGGCTACTAAAACCAAAAGGATGATAGAGAAAAATAAAACTCGCACAATCTAGCATCGACGAAATCACAGACCCACCACCAAAACAATGACGGAGCAAACTCACACCAGCTACTACCACCAAACAGATTATAGAGAAAAACAATCGCACAATCTCGCATTGACGAAATGACAGACCCACAACCAAAAGGATGACGGAGCAAACTCACACCGGCTACTACCACCAAAAGGATGATAGAGCAAAACACACTCACACAATCTGACATCGACGAAATGAAAGACCCACCACCAAAATGATGACAGAGCTAACCCACACCGGCTACTACCACCAAAAGGATGATAGAGCAAAACACACTCGCACAATATGACATTGATGAAATGACAGACCCACCACCAAAAGGATGACTGAGCAAACTCAAATCGGTTACTACCACCAAAAGAATGATGGAGTAAAACACTGGCACAATCTAACATCGACGAAATGACAGACCCACCACCAAAAGGATGACGGAGCAAACTCATACCGCTACTAAAAACCAAAAGGATGATAGAGAAAAACAAACTTGCACAATCTAGCATCGACGAAATGACAGACCCACCACCAAAAGGATGACGGAGCAAAGTCACACCGGCTACTACCACCAAATGGGTGATAGAGCAAAAAATACTAGCACAATCTGACATCGACGAAATGGCAGACTCACCACAAAAAGGATGACTGAGCGAACTCACACCGACTACTATCACAAAAGGATGATAGAGCAAAACACACTCGCACAATCTGACATCGATGAAATGACAGATCCACGACCAAAAGGATGACGGAGCACACTCACACCGGTTACTACCACCAAAAGAATGATGGAGCAAAACATTGGCACAATCTAACATCGACGAAATGACAAACCCACCACCACAAGGATGACGGAGCAAACTCATACCGGCTACTAAAACCAAAAGGATGATACAGAAAAATAAACTCGCACAATCTAGCATCGACGAAATCACAGACCCACCACCTAAAGGATGACGGAGCAAACTCACACCGGCTACTACCACCAAATGGATTATGGAGCAAAACAATCGCTCATTTTGACATCGACAAAATGACAGACCCACAACCAAAAGGATGACGTAGCCAACTCAGATCGACTACTTCCACCAAAGGGATGATAGAGTAAAACACACTCACACAATCTGACATAGACGAAATGATAGACCCACCACCAAAAGGATGACAAAGCTAACTCACACCGGCTAATACCACCAAAAGGATGATAGAGCAAAACACACTCGCACAATCTGACATTGATGAAATGACAGACCAACCACCAAAAGGATGACTGAGCAAACTCACACCGTTTACTACCACCAGAGGATGATGGAGCGAAACACACTCGCACAATCTGATATCGATGAAATGACAGGCCCAACACCAAAAGGATGACTGAGCAAACTCACACCGGTTACTACCACCAAAAAAATGATGGAGAAAAACACTGGCACAATCTAACATCGACGAAATGACAGACCCACCGCTAAAAGAATAATGGAGCAAACTCATACCGGCTATTAAAACCAAAAGGATGATAGAGAAAAACAAACTCGCATAATCTATCATCGACGAAATGACAGACCCACGACCAAAAGGATGACGGAGAAAACTCACAAAGGCTACTACCACCAAATGGATTATAGAGCAAAACAATCGCACAATCTGGCATCGACGAAATGACAAACCCACAACCAAAAGGATGACGGAGCAAACTCACACCGACTACTACCACCAAAAGGATGATAGAGCAAAACACACTCACACAATATGACATAGACGAAATGATAGGACCCACCACCAAAAGGATGACAGAGCTAACTCACACCGGCTACTACCACCAAAAGGATGATAGAGCAAAACACACTCGTACAATCTAACATCGATGAAATGACAAACCAACCACCAAATGAATGACTGAGCAAACTCACACCAGCTTACTACCACCAGAAGAATGAAAGAGTAAAACACTTGCACAATCTGACATCGATGAAATGACAGACCGACGACCAAAAGTATGACGGAGCAAACTCACACCGGCTACTACCACCAAAAGGATGATAGAGAAAAACACACTCGCACAATCTGACATCGATGAAATGATAGACTCACCACCAAAAGGATGACTGAGCGAACTCACACCGGATACTATCACAAAAGGATGATAGAGCAAAACACACTCTCACAATCTAAAATGACGGACTCACCACCAAAAGAATGACTGAGCCAACTCACACCCGGCTACTATCACAAAAGGATGATAGAGAAAAACACACTCGCACAATCTGACATCGATGAAATGACAGATCCACCAACAAAAGGATGACTGAGCAAACACACACCGGTTACTACCACCAAAAGAATGATGGAGCAAACACTGGCACAATCTAACATCGACAAAATGACAGACCCACCACCAAAAGGATGACGGAGCAAACTCATACCGGCTACTAAAACCAAAAGGATGATAGAGAAAAACAAACTTGCACTATCTAGCACCGACGAAATGACAGACCCACGACCAAAAGGATGACGGAGCAAACTCACACCGGCTACTACCACCAAATGGATGATAGAGAAAAAAAACACTCGCACAATCTAACATCGACGAAATGACAGACTCATCACCAAAAGGATGACTGAGCAAACTCACACCGGCTACTATCACAAAAGGATGATAGAGGAAAACACACTCGCACAATCTGACATCGATGAAATGACAGACCCATGGACCAAAAAGATGACAGAGCAAACTCACACCGGTTACTACCACCAAAAGAATGATGGAGCAAAACACTGGCCCAATCTAACATCGACGAAATGACCGACCCACAACCAAAAGGATGACGGAGCAAACTCATACCGCCTACTAAAACCAAAAGGATGATAGAGAAAAACAAACTCGCACAATCTAGCATCCACGAAATCACAGACCCACCACCAAAAGGATGACGGACCAAACTCACACCGGCTACTACCACCAAATGGATTATGGAGCAAAACAATCGCTCAATCTGACATCGACGAAATGAAAGACCCACAACCAAAAGGATGACGGAGCCAACTCACATCGACTACTACCACCAAAAGGATGATAGAGCAAAACACACTCCACACAATCTGACATAGACGAAATGATAGACCCACCACCAAAAGGATGACAAAGCTAACTCACACTGGCTACTACCACCAAAAGGATGATAGAGCAAAACACACTCGCACAATCTGACATCGATGAATGACAGACCCACCACCAAAAGGATGAATGAGCAAACTCACACCGTTTACTACCACCAAAAGAATGATGGAGCGAAACACTGGCACAATCTAACATCGACGAAATGACATACCCACCACCAAAAGGATGATGGAGCAAACTCATACCGGCTACTAAAACCAAAAGGATGATAGAGAAAAACAAACTCGCATAATCTAGCATCGACGAAATCACAGACCCACCACCAAAACAATGACGGGGCAAACTCACACCAGCTACTACCACCAAACGGATTAAAGAGAAAAACAATCGCACAATATGGCATCGACGAAATGACAGACCCACAACCAAAAGGATGACGGAGCGAACTCACACCGGCTGCTACCACCAAAAGGATGATAGAGCTAAACACACTCACACAATCTGACATCGAGAAATGACAGACCCACCACCAAAAGGATGACAGAGCTAACTCATACCGGCTACTACCACCAAAAGGATGATAGAGCAAACACACACTCGCACAAACTGACATCGATGAAATGACAGACTCACCACCAAAAGGATGACTGAGCGAACTCACACCGGCTACTATCACAAAAGGATGATAGAGCAAAACACACTCGCACTATCTGACATCGATTAAATGACAGACCCATCGACCAAAAGGATGACGGAGCAAACTCACACCGGTTACTACCACCAAAAGAATGATGGAGCAAAACACTGGCACAATCTAACATCGACGAAATGACAGACCCACCACCACAAGGATGACGGAGCAAACTCATACCGGCTACTAAAACCAAAAGGATGATAGAGAAAAATAAACTCGCACAATCTAGCATCGACGAAATCACAGACCCACCACCAAAACAATGACGGAGCAAACTCACACCAGCTACTACCACCAAACAGATTATAGAGAAAAACAATCGCACAATCTGGCATTGACGAAATGACAGACCCACAACCAAAAGGATGACGGAGCAAACTCACACCGGCTACTACCACCAAAAGGATGATAGAGCAAAACACACTCACACAATCTGACATCGACGAAATGAAAGACCCACCACCAAAATGATGACAGAGCTAACCCACACCGGCTACTACCACCAAAAGGATGATAGAGCAAAACACACTCGCACAATCTGACATTGATGAAATGACAGACCCACCACCAAAAGGATGACTGAGCAAACTCAAATCGGTTACTACCACCAAAAGAATGATGGAGCAAAACACTGGCACAATCTAACATCGACGACATGACAGACCCACCACCAAAAGGATGACGAAGCAAACTCATACCGGCTACTAAAACCAAAAGGATGATAGAGAAAAACAAACTTGCACAGTCTAGCATCAACGAAATGACAGACCCCACCACCAAAAGGATGACGGAGCAAACTCACACCGGCTACTACCACCAAATGGGTGATAGAGCAAAAAACACTAGCACAATCTGACATCGACGAAATGACAGACTCACCACCAAAAGGATGACTGAGTGAACTCTCACCGGCTACTATCACAAAAGGATGATAGAGCAAAACACACTCGCACAATCTGACATCGATGAAATGACAGATCCACGACCAAAAGGATGACGGAGCAAACTCACACCGGTTACTACCACCAAAAGAATGATGGAGCAAAACACTGGCACAATCTAACATCGACGAAATGACAGACCCATCACCACAAGGATGACGGAGCAAACTCATACCGGCTACTAAAACCAAAAGGATGATAGAGAAAAATAAACTCGCACAATCTAGCATCGACGAAATCACAGACCCACCACCAAAAGGATGACGGAGCAAACTCACACCGGCTACTACCACCAAATGGATGATAGAGCAAAACACACTCGCACTGTCTAACATCGATGAAATGACAGACCCACCACCAAAAGGATGACTGAGCAAACTCAAACCGGTTACTACCACCAAAAGAATGATGGAGCAAAACACTAGCACAATCTAACATCGACGAAATGACAGACCCACCACCAAAAGGATGACGGAGCAAACTCATACCGGCTACTAAAACCAAAAGGATGATAGAGAAAAACAAACATGCACAATCTAGCATCGACGAAATGACAGACCCACCACCAAAAGGATGACGGAGCAAACTCACACCGGCTACTACCACCAAATGGGTGATAGAGCAAAAAACACTAGCACAATCTGACATCGACGAAATGACAGACTCACCACCAAAAGGATGACTGAGCGAACTCACACCGGCTACTATCACAAAAGGATGATAGAGCAAAACACACTCGCACAATCTGACATCGATGAAATGACAGACCCACGACCAAAAGGATGACGGAGCAAACTCACACCGGTTACTACCACCAAAAGAATGATGGAGCAAAACACTGGCACAATCTAACATCGACGAAATGACGGACCCACCACCACAAGGATGACGGAGCAAACTCATACCGGCTACTAAAACCAAAAGGATGATAGAGAAAAATAAACTCGCACAATCTAGCATCGACGAAATCACAGACCCACCACCAAAAGGATGACGGAGCCAAACTCACACCGGCTACTACCACCAAATGGGTGATAGAGCAAAAAACACTAGCACAATCTGACATCGACGAAATGACAGACTCACCACCAAAAGGATGACTGAGCGAACTCACACCGGCTACTATCACAAAAGGATGATAGAGCAAAACACACTCGCACTATCTGACATCGATTAAATGACAGACCCACGACCAAAAGGATGACGGAGCAAACTCACACCGGTTACTACCACCAAAAGAATGATGGAGCAAAACACCTGGCACAATCTAACATCGACGAAATGACAGACCCACCACCACAAGGATGACGGAGCAAACTCATACCGGCTACTAAAACCAAAAGGATGATAGAGAAAAATAAACTCGCACAATCTAGCATCGACGAAATCACAGACCCACCACCAAAACAATGACGGAGCAAACTCACACCAGCTACTACCACCAAACAGATTATAGAGAAAAACAATCGCACAATCTGGCATTGACGAAATGACAGACCCACAACCAAAAGGATGACGGAGCAAACTCACACCGGCTACTACCACCAAAAGGATGATAGAGCAAAACACACTCACACAATCTGACATCGACGAAATGAAAGACCCACCACAAAATGATGACAGAGCTAACCCACACCGGCTACTACCACCAAAAGGATGATAGAGCAAAACACACTCGCACAATCTGACATTGATGAAATGACAGACCCACCACCAAAAGGATGACTGAGCAAACTCAAATCGGTTACTACCACCAAAAGAATGATGGAGCAAAACACTGGCACAATCTAACATCGACGACATGACAGACCCACCACCAAAAGGATGACGAAGCAAACTCATACCGGCTACTAAAACCAAAAGGATGATAGAGAAAAACAAACTTGCACAGTCTAGCATCAACGAAATGACAGACCCACCACCAAAAGGATGACGGAGCAAACTCACACCGGCTACTACCACCAAATGGGTGATAGAGCAAAAAACACTAGCACAATCTGACATCGACGAAATGACAGACTCACCACCAAAAGGATGACTGAGTGAACTCTCACCGGCTACTATCACAAAAGGATGATAGAGCAAAACACACTCGCACAATCTGACATCGATGAAATGACAGATCCACGACCAAAAGGATGACGGAGCAAACTCACACCGGTTACTACCACCAAAAGAATGATGGAGCAAAACACTGGCACAATCTAACATCGACGAAATGACAGACCCATCACCACAAGGATGACGGAGCAAACTCATACCGGCTACTAAAACCAAAAGGATGATAGAGAAAAATAAACTCGCACAATCTAGCATCGACGAAATCACAGACCCACCACCAAAAGGATGACGGAGCAAACTCACACCGGCTACTACCACCAAATGGATGATAGAGCAAAACACACTCGCACTGTCTAACATCGATGAAATGACAGACCCACCACCAAAATGGATGACTGAGCAAACTCAAACCGGTTACTACCACCAAAAGAATGATGGAGCAAAACACTAGCACAATCTAACATCGACGAAATGACAGACCCACCACCAAAAGGATGACGGAGCAAACTCATACCGGCTACTAAAACCAAAAGGATGATAGAGAAAAACAAACATGCACAATCTAGCATCGACGAAATGACAGACCCACCACCAAAAGGATGACGGAGCAAACTCACACCGGCTACTACCACCAAATGGGTGATAGAGCAAAAAACACTAGCACAATCTGACATCGACGAAATGACAGACTCACCACCAAAGGATGACTGAGCGAACTCACACCGGCTACTATCACAAAAGGATGATAGAGCAAAACACACTCGCACAATCTGACATCGATGAAATGACAGACCCACGACCAAAAGGATGACGGAGCAAACTCACACCGGTTACTACCACCAAAAGAATGATGGAGCAAAACACTGGCACAATCTAACATCGACGAAATGACGGACCCACCACCACAAGGATGACGGAGCAAACTCATACCGGCTACTAAAACCAAAAGGATGATAGAGAAAAATAAACTCGCACAATCTAGCATCGACGAAATCACAGACCCACCACCAAAAGGATGACGGAGCAAACTCACACCGGCTACTACCACCAAATGGGTGATAGAGCAAAAAAACACTAGCACAATCTGACATCGACGAAATGACAGACTCACCACCAAAAGGATGACTGAGCGAACTCACACCGGCTACTATCACAAAAGGATGATAGAGCAAAACACACTCGCACAATCTGACATTGATGAAATGACAGACCCACGACCAAAAGGATGACGGAGCAAACTCACACCGGTTACTACCACCAAAAGAATGATGGAGCAAAACACTGGCACAATCTAACATCGACGAAATGACAGACCCATCACCACAAGGATGACGGAGCAAACTCATACCGGCTTACTAAAACCAAAAGGATGATAGAGAAAAATAAACTCGCACAATCTAGCATCGACGAAATCACAGACCCACCACCAAAGGATGACGGAGCAAACTCACACCGGCTACTACCACCAAATGGATGATAGAGCAAAACACACTCGCACTGTCTAACATCGATGAAATGACAGACCCACCACCAAAAGGATGACTGAGCAAACTCAAACCGGTTACTACCACCAAAAGAATGATGGAGCAAAACACTAGCACAATCTAACATCGACGAAATGACAGACCCACCACCAAAAGGATGACGGAGCAAACTCATACCGGCTACTAAAACCAAAAGGATGATAGAGAAAAACAAACATGCACAATCTAGCATCGACGAAATGACAGACCCACCACCAAAAGGATGACGGAGCAAACTCACACCGGCTACTACCACCAAATGGGTGATAGAGCAAAAACACTAGCACAATCTGACATCGACGAAATGACAGACTCACCACCAAAAGGATGACTGAGCGAACTCACACCGGCTACTATCACAAAAGGATGATAGAGCAAAACACACTCGCACAATCTGACATCGATGAAATGACAGACCCACGACCAAAAGGATGACGGAGCAAACTCACACCGGTTACTACCACCAAAAGAATGATGGAGCAAAACACTGGCACAATCTAACATCGACGAAATGACGGACCCACCACCACAAGGATGACGGAGCAAACTCATACCGGCTACTAAAACCAAAAGGATGATAGAGAAAAATAAACTCGCACAATCTAGCATCGACGAAATCACAGACCCACCACCAAAAGGATGACGGAGCAAACTCACACCGGCTACTACCACCAAATGGGTGATAGAGCAAAAAACACTAGCACAACATGACATCGACGAAATGACAGACTCACCACCAAAAGGATGACTGAGCGAACTCACACCGGCTACTATCACAAAAGGATGATAGAGCAAAACACACTCGCACAATCTGACATTGATGAAATGACAGACCCACGACCAAAAGGATGACGGAGCAAACTCACACCGGTTACTACCACCAAAAGAATGATGGAGCAAAACACTGGCACAATTTTACATCGACGAAATGACGGACCCACCACCACAAGGATGACGGAGAAAACTCATACCGGCTACTAAAACCAAAAGGATGATAGAGAAAAATAAACTCGCACAATCTAGCATCGACGAAATCACAGACCCACCACCAAAAGGATGACGGAGCAAACTCACACCGGCTACTACCACCAAATGGGTGATAGAGCAAAAAACACTAGCACAATCTGACATCGACGAAATGACAGACTCACCACCAAAAGGATGAATGAGCGAACTCACACCGGCTACTATCACAAAAGAATGATAGAGCAAAACACACTCGCACAATCTGACATCGATGAAATGACAGACCCACGACCAAAAGGATGACGGAGCAAACTCACACCGGTTACTACCACCAAAAGAATGATGGAGCAAAACACTGGCACAATCTAACATCGACGAAATGACGGACCCACCACCACAAGGATGACGGAGCAAACTCATACCGGCTACTAAAACCAAAAGGATGATAGAGAAAAATAAACTCGCACAATCTAGCATCGACGAAATCACAGACCCACCACCAAAAGGATGACGGAGCAAACTCACACCGGCTACTACCACCAAATGGGTGATAGAGCAAAAAACACTAGCACAACATGACATCGACGAAATGACAGACTCACCACCAAAAGGATGACTGAGCGAACTCACACCGGCTACTATCACAAAAGGATGATAGAGCAAAACACACTCGCACAATCTGACATTGATGAAATGACAGACCCACGACCAAAAGGATGACGGAGCAAACTCACACCGGTTACTACCACCAAAAGAATGATGGAGCAAAACACTGGCACAATTTTACATCGACGAAATGACGGACCCACCACCACAAGGATGACGGAGAAAACTCATACCGGCTACTAAAACCAAAAGGATGATAGAGAAAAATAAACTCGCACAATCTAGCATCGACGAAATCACAGACCCACCACCAAAAGGATGACGGAGCAAACTCACACCGGCTACTACCACCAAATGGGTGATAGAGCAAAAAACACTAGCACAATCTGACATCGACGAAATGACAGACTCACCACCAAAAGGATGAATGAGCGAACTCACACCGGCTACTATCACAAAAGAATGATAGAGCAAAACACACTCGCACAATCTGACATCGATGAAATGACAGACCCACGACCAAAAGGATGACGGAGCAAACTCACACCGGTTACTACCACCAAAAGAATGATGGAGCAAAACACAGGCACAATCTAACATCGACGAAATGACGGACCCACCACCACAAGGATGACGGAGAAAACTCATACCGGCTACTAAAACCAAAAGGATGATAGAGAAAAATAAACTCGCACAATCTAGCATCGACGAAATCACAGACCCACCAACAAAAGGATGACGGAGCAAACTCACACCGGCTACTACCACCAAATGGATTATGGAGCAAAACAATCGCTCAATCTGACATCGACGAAATGACAGACCCACAACCAAAAGGATGACGGAGCCAACTCACACCGACTACTACCACCAAAACGATGATAGAGCAAAACACACTCACACAATCTGACATAGACGAAATGATATACCCACCACCAAAAGGATGACAAAGCTAACTCACACCGGCTACTACCACCAAAAGGATGATAGAGCAAAACACACTCCCACAATCTGACATGGATGAAATGACAGACCCACCACCAAAAGGATGAATGAGCAAACTCACACCGTTTACTACCACCAAAAGAATGATGGAGCGAAACACTGGCACAATCTAATATCGACGAAATGACATACCCACCACCAAAAGGATGACGGGGCAAACTCATACCGGCTACTAAAACCAAAAGGATGATAGAGAAAAACAAAATCGCATAATCTAGCATCGACGAAATCACAGACCCACCACCAAAACAATGACGGAGCAAACTCACACCAGCTACTACCACCAAACAGATTATAGAGAAAAACAATCGCACAATCTGGCATTGACGAAATGACAGACCCACAACCAAAAGGATGACGGAGCAAACTCACACCAGCTACTACCACCAAAAGGATGATAGAGCAAAACACACTCACACAATCTGACATCGACGAAATGACAGACCCACCACCAAAATGATGACAGAGCTAACTCACACCGGCTACTACCACCAAAAGGATGATAGAGCAAAACACACTCGCACAATCTGACATCGATGAAATGACAGACCCACCACCAAAAGGATGACTGAGACAACTCAAACCGGTTACTACCACCAAAAGAATGATGGAGCAAAACACTGGCACAATCTAACATCGACGAAATGACAGACCCACCACCAAAAGGATGACGGAGCAAACTCATACCGGCTACTAAAACCAAAAGGATGATAGAGAAAAACAAACTTGCACAATCTAGCATCGACGAAATGACAGACACACCACCAAAAGGATGACGGAGCAAAGTCACACCGGCTACTACCACCAAATGGGTGATAGAGCAAAAAATACTAGCACAATCTGACATCGACGAAATGGCAGACTCACCACAAAAAGGATGACTGAGCGAACTCACACCGACTACTATCACAAAAGGATGATAGAGCAAAACACACTCGCACAATCTGACATCGATGAAATGACAGATCCACGACCAAAAGGATGACGGAGCACACTCACACCGGTTACTACCACCAAAAGAATGATGGAGCAAAACACTGGCACAATCTAACATCGACGAAATGACAAACCCACCACCACAAGGATGACGGAGCAAACTCATACCGGCTACTAAAACCAAAAGGATGATACAGAAAAATAAACTCGCACAATCTAGCATCGACGAAATCACAGACCCACCACCTAAAGGATGACGGAGCAAACTCACACCGGCTACTACCACCAAATGGATTATGGAGCAAAACAATCGCTCATTTTGACATCGACAAAATGACAGACCCACAACCAAAAGGATGACGGAGCCAACTCAGATCGACTACTTCCACCAAAGGGATGATAGAGTAAAACACACTCCCACAATCTGACATAGACGAAATGATAGACCCACCACCAAAAGGATGACAAAGCTAACTCACACCGGCTAATACCACCAAAAGGATGATAGAGCAAAACACACTCGCACAATCTGACATTGATGAAATGACAGACCAACCACCAAAAGGATGACTGAGCAAACTCACACCGTTTACTACCACCAAAGGATGATGGAGCGAAACACACTCGCACAATCTGATATCGATGAAATGACAGGCCCAACACTAAAAGGATGATTGAGCAAACTCACACCGGTTACTACCACCAAAAAAATGATGGAGAAAAACACTGGCACAATCTAACATCGACGAAATGACAGACCCACCGCTAAAAGAATAATGGAGCAAACTCATACCGGCTACTAAAACCAAAAGGATGATAGAGAAAAACAAACTCGCATAATCTATCATCGATGAAATGACAGACCCACGACCAAAAGGATGACGGAGAAAACTCACAAAGGCTACTACCACCAAATGGATTATAGAGCAAAACAATCGCACAATCTGGCATCGACGAAATGACAAACCCACAACCAAAAGGATGACGGAGCAAACTCACACCGACTACTACCACCAAAAGGATGATAGAGAAAAACACACTCACACAATATGACATAGACGAAATGATAGACCCACCACCAAAAGGATGACAGAGCTAACTCACACCGGCTACTACCACCAAAAGGATGATAGAGCAAAACACACTCGTACAATCTAACATCGATGAAATGACAAACCAACCACCAAATGAATGACTGAGCAAACTCACACCAGCTACTACCACCAAAAGAATGAAAGAGTAAAACACTTGCACAATCTGACATCGATGAAATGACAGACCGACGACCAAAAGTATGACGGAGCAAACTCACACCGGCTACTACCACCAAAAGGATGATAGAGAAAAACACACTCGCACAATCTGACATCGATGAAATGATAGACTCACCACCAAAAGGATGACTGAGCGAACTCACACCGGATACTATCACAAAAGGATGATAGAGCAAAACACACTCTCACAATCTAAAATGACGGACTCACCACCAAAAGAATGACTGAGCGAACTCACACCGGCTACTATCACAAAAGGATGATAGAGAAAAACACACTCGCACAATCTGACATCGATGAAATGACAGACCCACCAACAAAAGGATGACTGAGCAAACACACACCGGTTACTACCACCAAAAGAATGATGGAGCAAAACACTGGCACAATCTAACATCGACAAAATGACAGACCCACCACCAAAAGGATGACGGAGCAAACTCATACCGGCTACTAAAACCAAAAGGATGATAGAGAAAAACAAACTTGCACTATCTAGCACCGACGAAATGACAGACCCACGACCAAAAGGATGACGGAGCAAACTCACACCGGCTACTACCACCAAATGGATGATAGAGAAAAAAACACTCGCACAATCTAACATCGACGAAATAACAGACTCATCACCAAAAGGATGACTGAGCGAACTCACACCGGCTACTATCACAAAAGGATGATAGAGGAAAACACACTCGCACAATCTGACATCGATGAAATGACAGACCCATGACCAAAAGGATGACAGAGCAAACTCACACCGGTTACTACCACCAAAAGAATGATGGAGCAAAACACTGGCACAATCTAACATCGACGAAATGACCGACCCACAACCAAAAGGATGACGGAGCAAACTCATACCGCCTACTAAAACCAAAAGGATGATAGAGAAAAACAAACTCGCACAATCTAGCATCCACGAAATCACAGACCCACCACCAAAAGGATGACGGAGCAAACTCACACCGGCTACTACCACCAAATGGATTATGGAGCAAAACAATCGCTCAATCTGACATCGACGAAATGACAGACCCACAACCAAAAGGATGACGGAGCCAACTCACATCGACTACTACCACCAAAAGGATGATAGAGCAAAACACACTCACACAATCTGACATAGACGAAATGATAGACCCACCACCAAAAGGATGACAAAGCTAACTCACACTGGCTACTACCACCAAAAGGATGATAGAGCAAAACACACTCGCACAATCTGACATCGATGAAATGACAGACCCACCACCAAAAGGATGAATGAGCAAACTCACACCGTTTACTACCACCAAAAGAATGATGGAGCGAAACACTGGCACAATCTAACATCGACGAAATGACATACCCACCACCAAAAGGATGATGGAGCAAACTCATACCGGCTACTAAAACCAAAAGGATGATAGAGAAAAACAAACTCGCATAATCTAGCATCGACGAAATCACAGACCCACCACCAAAACAATGACGGGGCAAACTCACACCAGCTACTACCACCAAACGGATTAAAGAGAAAAACAATCGCACAATATGGCATCGACGAAATGACAGACCCACAACCAAAAGGATGACGGAGCGAACTCACACCGGCTGCTACCACCAAAAGGATGATAGAGCTAAACACACTCACACAATCTGACATCGAGAAATGACAGACCCACCACCAAAAGGATGACAGAGCTAACTCATACCGGCTACTACCACCAAAAGGATGATAGAGCAAAACACACTCGCACAAACTGACATCGATGAAATGACAGACTCACCACCAAAAGGATGACTGAGCGAACTCACACCGGCTACTATCACAAAAGGATGATAGAGCAAAACACACTCGCACTATCTGACATCGATTAAATGACAGACCCACGACCAAAAGGATGACGGAGCAAACTCACACCGGTTACTACCACCAAAAGAATGATGGAGCAAAACACTGGCACAATCTAACATCGACGAAATGACAGACCCACCACCACAAGGATGACGGAGCAAACTCATACCGGCTACTAAAACCAAAAGGATTATAGAGAAAAATAAACTCGCACAATCTAGCATCGACGAAATCACAGACCCACCACCAAAACAATGACGGAGCAAACTCACACCAGCTACTACCACCAAACGGATTATAGAGAAAAACAATCGCACAATCTGGCATTGACGAAATGACAGACCCACAACCAAAAGGATGACGGAGCAAACTCACACCGGCTACTACCACCAAAAGGATGATAGAGCAAAACACACTCACACAATCTGACATCGACGAAATGAAAGACCCACCACCAAAATGATGACAGAGCTAACCCACACCGGCTACTACCACCAAAAGGATGATAGAGCAAAACACACTCGCACAATCTGACATTGATGAAATGACAGACCCACCACCAAAAGGATGACTGAGCAAACTCAAATCGGTTACTACCACCAAAAGAATGATGGAGCAAAACACTGGCACAATCTAACATCGACGACATGACAGACCCACCACCAAAAGGATGACGGAGCAAACACATACCGGCTACTAAAACCAAAAGGATGATAGAGAAAAACAAACTTGCACAGTCTAGCATCAACGAAATGACAGACCCACCACCAAAAGGATGACGGAGCAAACTCACACCGGCTACTACCACCAAATGGGTGATAGAGCAAAAAACACTAGCACAATCTGACATCGACGAAATGACAGACTCACCACCAAAAGGATGACTGAGTGAACTCTCACCGGCTACTATCACAAAAGGATGATAGAGCAAAACACACTCGCACAATCTGACATCGATGAAATGACAGATCCACGACCAAAAGGATGACGGAGCAAACTCACACCGGTTACTACCACCAAAAGAATGATGGAGCAAAACACTGGCACAATCTAACATCGACGAAATGACAGACCCATCACCACAAGGATGACGGAGCAAACTCATACCGGCTACTAAAACCAAAAGGATGATACAGAAAAATAAACTCGCACAATCTAGCATCGACGAAATCACAGACCCACCACCAAAAGGATGACAGAGCAAACTCACACCGGCTACTACCACCAAATGGATTATGGAGCAAAACAATCGCTCATTTTGACATCGACAAAATGACAGACCCACAACCAAAAGGATGACGGAGCCAACTCAGATCGACTACTTCCACCAAAGGAATGATAGAGCAAAACACACTCACACAATCTGACATAGACGAAATAATAGACCCACCACCAAAAGGATGACAAAGTAACTCACACCGGCTACTACCACCAAAAGGATGATAGAGAAAAAACACACTCGCACAATCTGACATTGATGAAATGACAGACCCACCACCAAAAGGATGACTGAGCAAACTCACACCGTTTACTACCACCAAAGGATGATGGAGCGAAACACACTCGCACAATCTGATATCGATGAAATGACAGGCCAAACACCAAAAGGATGACTGAACAAGCTCACACCGGTTACTACCACCAAAAAATTGATGGAGAAAAACACTGGCACCAAAAGGATAATGGAGCAAACTCATACCGCTACTAAAACCAAAAGGGATGATAGAGAAAAAACAAACTCGCATAATCTAGCATCGACGAAATCACAGACCCACCACCAAAACAATGACGGGGCAAACTCACACCAGCTACTACCACCAAACGGATTAAAGAGAAAAAACAATCGCACAATATGGCATCGACGAAATGACAGACCCACAACCAAAAGGATGACGGAGCGAACTCACACCGGCTGCTACCACCAAAAGGATGATAGAGCTAAACACACTCACACAATCTGACATCGAGAAATGACAGACCCACCACCAAAAGGATGACAGAGCTAACTCATACCGGCTACTACCACCAAAAGGATGATAGAGCAAAACACACTCGCACAAACTGACATCGATGAAATGACAGACTCACCACCAAAAGGATGACTGAGCGAACTCACACCGGCTACTATCACAAAAGGATGATAGAGCAAAACACACTCGCACTATCTGACATCGATTAAATGACAGACCCACGACCAAAAGGATGACGGAGCAAACTCACACCGGTTACTACCACCAAAAGAATGATGGAGCAAAACACTGGCACAATCTAACATCGACGAAATGACAGACCCACCACCACAAGGATGACGGAGCAAACTCATACCGGCTACTAAAACCAAAAGGATGATAGAGAAAAATAAACTCGCACAATCTAGCATCGACGAAATCACAGACCCACCACCAAAACAATGACGGAGCAAACTCACACCAGCTACTACCACCAAACGGATTATAGAGAAAAACAATCGCACAATCTGGCATTGACGAAATGACAGACCCACAACCAAAAGGATGACGGAGCAAACTCACACCGGCTACTACCACCAAAAGGATGATAGAGCAAAACACACTCACACAATCTGACATCGACGAAATGAAAGACCCACCACCAAAATGATGACAGAGCTAACCCACACCGGCTACTACCACCAAAAGGATGATAGAGCAAAACACACTCGCACAATCTGACATTGATGAAATGACAGACCCACCACCAAAAGGATGACAGAGCAAACTCAAATCGGTTACTACCACCAAAAGAATGATGGAGCAAAACACTGGCACAATCTAACATCAACGACATGACAGACCCACCACCAAAAGGATGACGGAGCAAACACATACCGGCTACTAAAACCAAAAGGATGATAGAGAAAAACAAACTTGCACAGTCTAGCATCAACGAAATGACAGACCCACCACCAAAAGGATGACGGAGCAAACTCACACCGGCTACTACCACCAAATGGGTGATAGAGCAAAAAACACTAGCACAATCTGACATCGACGAAATGACAGACTCACCACCAAAAGGATGACTGAGTGAACTCTCACCGGCTACTATCACAAAAGGATGATAGAGCAAAACACACTCGCACAATCTGACATCGATGAAATGACAGATCCACGACCAAAAGGATGACGGAGCAAACTCACACCGGTTACTACCACCAAAAGAATGATGGAGCAAAACACTGGCACAATCTAACATCGACGAAATGACAGACCCATCACCACAAGGATGACGGAGCAAACTCATACCGGCTACTAAAACCAAAAGGATGATACAGAAAAATAAACTCGCACAATCTAGCATCGACGAAATCACAGACCCACCACCAAAAGGATGACGGAGCAAACTCACACCGGCTACTACCACCAAATGGATTATGGAGCAAAACAATCGCTCATTTTGACATCGACAAAATGACAGACCCACAACCAAAAGGATGACGGAGCCAACTCAGATCGACTACTTCCACCAAAGGAATGATAGAGCAAAACACACTCACACAATCTGACATAGACGAAATAATAGACCCACCACCAAAAGGATGACAAAGTAACTCACACCGGCTACTACCACCAAAAGGATGATAGAGAAAAACACACTCGCACAATCTGACATTGATGAAATGACAGACCCACCACCAAAAGGATGACTGAGCAAACTCACACCGTTTACTACCACCAAAGGATGATGGAGCGAAACACACTCGCACAATCTGATATCGATGAAATGACAGGCCAAACACCAAAAGGATGACTGAACAAGCTCACACCGGTTACTACCACCAAAAAATTGATGGAGAAAAACACTGGCACCAAAAGGATAATGGAGCAAACTCATACCGGCTACTAAAACCAAAAGGATGATAGAGAAAAACAAACTCGCATAATCTAGCATCGACGAAATCACAGACCCACCACCAAAACAATGACGGGGCAAACTCACACCAGCTACTACCACCAAACGGATTAAAGAGAAAAACAATCGCACAATATGGCATCGACGAAATGACAGACCCACAACCAAAAGGATGACGGAGCGAACTCACACCGGCTGCTACCACCAAAAGGATGATAGAGCTAAACACACTCACACAATCTGACATCGAGAAATGACAGACCCACCACCAAAAGGATGACAGAGCTAACTCATACCGGCTACTACCACCAAAAGGATGATAGAGCAAAACACACTCGCACAAACTGACATCGATGAAATGACAGACTCACCACCAAAAGGATGACTGAGCGAACTCACACCGGCTACTATCACAAAAGGATGATAGAGCAAAACACACTCGCACTATCT
Source organism: Lathyrus sativus (assembly GCA_963859935.3). Classification (NCBI taxonomy): domain Eukaryota; kingdom Viridiplantae; phylum Streptophyta; class Magnoliopsida; order Fabales; family Fabaceae; genus Lathyrus; species Lathyrus sativus. Next base: position 3,114 of record CAWUDS030003820.1, on the reverse strand, counting down.
GACATCGATTAAATGACAGACCCACGACCAAAAGGATGACGGAGCAAACTCACACCGGTTACTACCACCAAAAGAATGATGGAGCAAAACACTGGCACAATCTAACATCGACGAAATGACAGACCCACCACCACAAGGATGACGGAGCAAACTCATACCGGCTACTAAAACCAAAAGGATGATAGAGAAAAATAAACTCGCACAATCTAGCATCGACGAAATCACAGACCCACCACCAAAACAATGACGGAGCAAACTCACACCAGCTACTACCACCAAACGGATTATAGAGAAAAACAATCGCACAATCTGGCATTGACGAAATGACAGACCCCACAACCAAAAGGATGACGGAGCAAACTCACACCGGCTACTACCACCAAAAGGATGATAGAGCAAAACACACTCACACAATCTGACATCGACGAAATGAAAGACCCACCACCAAAATGATGACAGAGCTAACCCACACCGGCTACTACCACCAAAAGGATGATAGAGCAAAACACACTCGCACAATCTGACATTGATGAAATGACAGACCCACCACCAAAAGGATGAACTGAGCAAACTCAAATCGGTTACTACCACCAAAAGAATGATGGAGCAAAACACTGGCACAATCTAACATCGACGACATGACAGACCCACCACCAAAAGGATGACGGAGCAAACTCATACCGGCTACTAAAACCAAAAGGATGATAGAGAAAAACAAACTTGCACAGTCTAGCATCAACGAAATGACAGACCCACCACCAAAAGGATGACGGAGCAAACTCACACCGGCTACTACCACCAAATGGGTGATAGAGCAAAAAACACTAGCACAATCTGACATCGACGAAATGACAGACTCACCACCAAAAGGATGACTGAGTGAACTCTCACCGGCTACTATCACAAAAGGATGATAGAGCAAAACACACTCGCACAATCTGACATCGATGAAATGACAGATCCACGACCAAAAGGATGACGGAGCAAACTCACACCGGTTACTACCACCAAAAGAATGATGGAGCAAAACACTGGCACAATCTAACATCGACGAAATGACAGACCCATCACCACAAGGATGACGGAGCAAACTCATACCGGCTACTAAAACCAAAAGGATGATACAGAAAAATAAACTCGCACAATCTAGCATCGACGAAATCACAGACCCACCACCAAAAGGATGACGGAGCAAACTCACACCGGCTACTACCACCAAATGGATTATGGAGCAAAACAATCGCTCATTTTGACATCGACAAAATGACAGACCCACAACCAAAAGGATGACGGAGCCAACTCAGATCGACTACTTCCACCAAAGGAATGATAGAGCAAAACACACTCACACAATCTGACATAGACGAAATAATAGACCCACCACCAAAAGGATGACAAAGTAACTCACACCGGCTACTACCACCAAAAGGATGATAGAGCAAAACACACTCGCACATCTGACATTGATGAAATGACAGACCCACCACCAAAAGGATGACTGAGCAAACTCACACCGTTTACTACCACCAAAGGATGATGGAGCGAAACACACTCGCACAATCTGATATCGATGAAATGACAGGCCAAACACCAAAAGGATGACTGAACAAGCTCACACCGGTTACTACCACCAAAAAATTGATGGAGAAAAACACTGGCACCAAAAGGATAATGGAGCAAACTCATACCGGCTACTAAAACCAAAAGGATGATAGAGAAAAACAAACTCGCATAATCTAGGATCTACGAAATCACAGACCCACCACCAAAACAATGACGGGGCAAACTCACACCAGCTACTACCACCAAACGGATTAAAGAGAAAAACAATCGCACAATATGGCATCGACGAAATGACAGACCCACAACCAAAAGGATGACGGAGCGAACTCACACCGGCTGCTACCACCAAAAGGATGATAGAGCTAAACACACTCACACAATCTGACATCGAGAAATGACAGACCCACCACCAAAAGGATGACAGAGCTAACTCATACCGGCTTACTACCACCAAAAGGATGATAGAGCAAAACACACTCGCACAAACTGACATCGATGAAATGACAGACTCACCACCAAAAGGATGACTGAGCGAACTCACACCGGCTACTATCACAAAAGGATGATAGAGCAAAACACACTCGCACTATCTGACATCGATTAAATGACAGACCCACGACCAAAAGGATGACGGAGCAAACTCACACCGGTTACTACCACCAAAAGAATGATGGAGCAAAACACTGGCACAATCTAACATCGACGAAATGACAGACCCACCACCACAAGGATGACGGAGCAAACTCATACCGGCTACTAAAACCAAAAGGATGATAGAGAAAAATAAACTCGCACAATCTAGCATCGACGAAATCACAGACCCACCACCAAAACAATGACGGAGCAAACTCACACCAGCTACTACCACCAAACGGATTATAGAGAAAAACAATCGCACAATCTGGCATTGACGAAATGACAGACCCACAACCAAAAGGATGACGGAGCAAACTCACACCGGCTACTACCACCAAAAGGATGATAGAGCAAACACACTCACACAATCTGACATCGACGAAATGAAAGACCCACCACCAAAATGATGACAGAGCTAACCCACACCGGCTACTACCACCAAAAGGATGATAGAGCAAAACACACTCGCACAATCTGACATTGATGAAATGACAGACCCACCACCAAAAGGATGACTGAGAAAACTCAAATCGGTTACTACCACAACAAAAGAATGATGGAGCAAAACACTGGCACAATCTAACATCGACGACATGACAGACCCACCACCAAAAGGATGACGGAGCAAACACATACCGGCTACTAAAACCAAAAGGATGATAGAGAAAAACAAACTTGCACAGTCTAGCATCAACGAAATGACAGACCCACCACCAAAAGGATGACGGAGCAAACTCACACCGGCTACTACTACCAAATGGGTGATAGAGCAAAAAACACTAGCACAATCTGACATCGACGAAATGACAGACTCACCACCAAAAGGATGACTGAGTGAACTCTCACCGGCTACTATCACAAAAGGATGATAGAGTCAAAACACACTCGCACAATCTGACATCGATGAAATGACAG